>BLKR01005645.1:65000-75474 GCA_011170035.1 Teleogryllus occipitalis | reverse complement strand
TTCTCCACTTGCCATCAGTCAGGTGTTAATTTCGAGCAGCAATAAATTAAAAATCGCCTCCGGCGCCATCGCCACAAGTTCCTATTCCGCCCTCCCTCGCAGCGGCGTCCCCCCGGGCCGCCTTTGTACCCGCCCTTGGCGCCAGGCCCCTCGGCGCTCTTCCAGGAAAGCGCCCGCCCGCCGCCCTTCGCGCCCTCGCAGCGCCGACTGACTGGGGGCGGGGCGGAGGGGGTGGGGCGCCCGAGGCTTCGCGCCTTCTCTCCCGTGGGACGCGGCCACGGCCGCCGCCGCCGCAGCGGATAGACTTGTAAGATGCTAACGCCGCAACAAGTTGCCGCAGCTAATTAAAACAGCCGGGGCCGTGGAGGGGGTGGCGCCACCGGCGTGTGGGAGGGGCAGCTGCCGGGAGGCGGAGGCGGGCGCGTGGGCGGGGGGCGGGGACGGCGGAGGCGATAAATTAGCGCGGCCCCTTGTCTTTGTCGCGCCGCGCCGCTTCGCTCGCTCGCTCGACCCGCCCTTTCCAGCCGCGCCCCCGCCGCGTCCTGCGCTGCGCCACGCCGCGCCGCGCCGCCCCGCTCCGCGGCGAGGCGAGGCGAGCCCGGCCGCTGCACCCGTATCCATCATCCGCCGCTGACAGCCGCCGCAGCCGCAGCCGCCACCGCCTCCGTCGGCACCACCCCGGCCGCCGCAGCTCATTCACAAGCGGCGCGGCGCGGCGGCGCAGGGCGCGGCAAGCACGCCACTGGGTCAGTCACCTGCGGGCGCCCGAGCGCCGCCGCCGCCGCCCCGCCCCTTCCCGCTCCGACCCGTCCCGTCCCGTCCCGCCCTGCCCTGCCCTGCCCTGCCCTGCCCTGCCCTGCCCTGCCCTGCCCTGCCCTGCCCTGCCCCGCCCCGCCCCGCCCCGCTGGCGCCTCTCGCCGCAGCGCGCCCATTCGCATTTGTACCATATCTTTTTTTATTTATTTCTTATATTTTTTATTTATTTATTTATTTGCGTTATATAAGGTTGCATCAACATCTAGGTCATTAGCGACCACTACCGGAGTTAACGGTATAGTAACTATGAAGATGGAACTATATGGTGGTGAAGATAACGGGTGAAAGGACGAAAAGTACAACCATGCCCGAGGCGGGACTCGAACCCGCGACCCTTCAGTCCGAGATCACTACGACACTACTGCCTCGGCGATCTCGACCACCGGATCGGTACCGTCTCCCTTTGTTTTAGCGAATCTGGCGGCGTTCATCGATAATCATTTTTTTCTCAATCGCTGACACAACCAACATTTGCTCCCATCAACACTTTCGCAGTGCACTCTGATACCCATACAATTCATAGCTGTCGACTCTCATGACGTCTCCATTGTACCTCTGCATCTGCCTCCTCCCTTCCACTCTGCCGTCCCCTCTCGGAACAGAAACGCCGCAAGGCCCCACCCAAATCCATTATTCATCCCTCTCTCGTTTCCCTCCTCAGAACCCACACACACACCAACTTGCAGCAGCCATCACCACCAATCCAACCTCCGCCGCCTCCGCCCCCTCCCCTAATAGCGTGCCCGGCCGACCGTGTCGGCGGCGGCGGCGCCGGCTGCGTTCGGATATCCACGCGAACACCGAATTCCGAAAGCCTTCGACCGATTTCCACCCCACCCTTCCCCGCGCGGCGCGCCGGCTGCGGCGCCACGAAAAATTTCCACCAAACGGTCAGAAAATTTAGATATATCCGGCGCTGCACGCAGGCACGGCCGGCCGCCGTGCGCACGAACGCTCTCGTGTGTGTAATTGCGGGGGCGGGGTGGGGGGGGCGCGGGCAGGTGCCGACGGAGGCGGACGCTGGGCGCAGCGCGGCCGCAGTCGCCGCAAACGCAACAGCCACCTGTCTCCGAGAGAGTGGAAAAGCGACGGACACACACACACACACACAGAGTTGTGTTTATTGTTTCTCAAGCTTACATGACCAGCCATCGCGCGGAGAGCTCCGGCTCTTAGAGCTGGTTCCTCAGGCGGAAATCCCTTTACGAACTCCTTGGGACGTTTGAGAGACGCTAATTGAACCAACACTACATTCAAAATTCACAATGGCGTTTCCACATAACTTCAAATAAGTACACTGCTTCTTCGCGTAAACTCACCAGAAAGCGTGATTATAATTGGATGCGACGAATTCAGAAGAGTACAGGTTTAATTTAAAACAAAAATCTGCAACCAAATTCTGTAACTTGACGGACGTTGGCCTGCAATGGTTTCGTGCCTGGGAAATTCTTGAACCAGATTCATTGGCACCGACCAAATAATGACTTATTAGGAGTCACGGAATGAGAGGCCAAACGTCACGCACATTATTCCGTCGGGCAGCAAAGTTCCTCACATCATGGTTCGGAACATTCGTGAACATTGTATTCAAATACTTATTATGGTAAATATCAAATTACAGGCTGAACTGCTGAAGGCTCCTGCGTTTTTTAATTACGCTGCCACTTAAAGTACTAACACACACAAGAACTTGTGCAAAAATACTTTGAACATATTACACATATGCAAAAAATGAATCATTGATGACTAAGTACTATACTAACATTATTATTGATGTAGACGAAGCAAATATAAAATATTTTCTTAATTATTCCTTTCGTTTATTTTGGTGAAACACACACACACACACACACACACACACACACACACACACACACACACACACACACACACACACACACACACACACACACACACACACACACACACACACACAAACATACATACATGACAATCTGAGAAGTTCGACGAAGACTTGTGTTTTGCAATCTTATGCGGATGCGCTGCAAAAGACAACTGGAAATCAGTTTTTTAAGTTCATTCATGCAACTGAATTCTCACAATGTAAGGAATTTTCTTTTCTTTCTTTCTTTCTTTCTTTCTTTCTTTCTCTCTTTCTTTTCATGTTTCATTCTCTTTCCTTTCATATTTCATAAAAAGTGTTTAAATATCAGCATAAACTTTTATTTCTTCATTTACGACTCAGTAGCATTAAGGAAGTGGAAAAATTAATGACAAAAAAATCCACGAAATGGAAGTCTGAGGAAGCTCCTTAACGTTTGCAATTGTCGCGTCAAATGGTATCTTCGTGATTGAACAAACAATTTTAATGTAATGATGTAAACGATAAAGTTCAGTTGCAGCAATTCTTAAAACCCTTATCCGCTTTTCATTTGCACTGACGGAAGAATCAGAATGATTAAATCTTCTGTACAATGTCCGCTAATGTACGTATTGCTCCTTTTACCGTAAACCTTTATCCTACGATTGAAAATACACCATGAATCATTTACATTAACAATTATGACTCAATATTTTCGCTTTGTCTAGAAGCACCCGTTATCATAAATATCCATTGTTAAGCATTGAATAAACGTCTAAAGAAAGGAAGATTTCTTCGCGATGGCACTGAACAAAAAATTTGACTTTATTCTCCTTGTGTGGGCTATATCACGGTGGATTAGTCAAGAAATTAAGTCAAAACATACCAGGACATTAAGTGCAAAAACAATACAATAAAAATGTGCAAAAACACTCTTCACGACGAAACGATAATGGAGCAAATAATTGCTGGAAGGAAATTTTTATTGTTATCTTAGCTTTTATACCACTTTCACAATAACATAGGCACACTTTTATCAATATTTGAAGCAAAATGAGTCGTTAGTATCATCAAACTATGTATGGTTGCATTAAATTGATACCACTATATAGATTTGAAAGTTCGAATGTAAATAGATAATACAAAGTTGACCTTATAATCATTCAGGAAAAACACAGTTTAACACAGATAACACTGCAAGCAATTCGACGAATTTCGAGACGGTGACATTTACGTCTTAATTGAGCAACTTTTCCCTACAGATTAGTGTGCAGCAGTTCGAACTGGCACAAGACGAGCATATTATCATGGGCAGCAATTTACTTTTATGTAATTAATCGAGAAACAGTCTACAGAACATGACATACTTGACGCATTGTGGTAATAAACGACACGATATACGGTTACAGACGTTGACAGCTGACTTTCAGATCCCCACTTGTGACAAACTATACACCTCATCTCGTCACTGTCATCTCAATTAGTCAACGATATCATCTCAACAGCCACTTGAATTGTGAATAACGCAATTACTAATAAATCAAAGTCGGTTTATAATGGTGTTTTCAGACAGATAAAACGAAGGATTATAGATATTCAGTCGGTCCATTAAGAACCAGTACGTGGTTCAAATCTGGTATATACTATGTACATGGGTCCGTAATAGTCTCCAACTATCAACCGCAGTGTCTCATCTTTAGCAAATTTATCTCGTGTAAGAGATCCCACCGAGTCGAAACCACAAAACGAGCACGAACCCTGGGATCGGCGACAACCACATTTCAGTCGGTCCCCACTCGTTTGCATCCCAAACGTCACGGGCAGTCGACGGAAATGGAAGACTAACGACCTCCCAAAGCCGGACCCGGCTTCGATGCACTCGCAAATCGCATTTGGCGGGAAGGCGACTAGATGGCGCATGACGACGTCCCCGCCATCGCCAGAGGCGGCGGCGGCGGCGGCGCCTGTACTGAAGAGCGCTTTTTGCGCTGGCGGGGAGGGGGCGGGGCGGGGCGGGGAGGCGCTAATTAGGTGGCGGCGCCCGAGGCGACGTGCGCCCGGTGCGAATTCCGCGTACTGGCAGCGAGCGGTGCGGTGCAGCTTCTTTCACTGCCCCGCGCCCCGTTCGCAGAAGAGGAGGAGATGCTTTCCGCGGCCTCATGCGGACGATGACGTCTAAAGAAGTTTCACTCATTTTGCCTGCCATGTCCCACAAACACACAGGAACTCACACCATCACCCATCACTTACTTCATTTACATATAGTTCTTCATTTCTTTACACAAGTTTAAAGGTTGTGGTCCTCATGCTAAAACCAAAGATTGTAGCTGAGCTTTACGAACGCTAAATTTCTTAAATATATACGAAACGGATGTTGAAATGGGTCAGTTCCATGCCCTCTCTGCAGCACTTCACTAATTAGACAAAAATTACCAGCAACATTCACATGCAATTAATATCCTTTCACAATGTAGCAGCCAAAATTATTAATTTTAATGAACTAACCAGTCAGTTACACACGTCTCGCACAACAAAACCCTCCATCTAGAATTGTGGCAAAGCCATACAGTTTATCGCAGGCACCTAAATTCCATTTTGGAAGTCCAAGTTGCAAATGGCGCTGAACAACATTTGATGCTCGAAAAAAAAAATTGCATCGACGCCGCAACAAAAGATCAAAGATACATTGTTTCGAAGAAACATCTTCAAAAAACTTGTGCAAAACGTTAACTTCATTACGTTAATTTCTTTCTTCTTTGTAGATAATCGTCATAGATGTCGGGGAGGGGTTGGCTGCAGCCCGTCGCTCGATGCACATTCTTGCGGCAAGAGCGTCAACTGGCGGAGGAATTCGAGTCGCGGGCGAGAAAAGAGAGCACTCCGCCGCGCGCGGCCGTCAACAATGGCGGAATGGGCGAAACCGTTTAACGACGTCGCCCGTTACAAGGAGGGCAGGGCCCGCGGTGGCGGGGCCACAATGGGCTTCCGTGAAGCTAGCCGGACACGACGCCCGCGCCCGCGCGGCCAAGGAGCGGACGCATTCAGACAGAGAGATACCAGAGATCGAGAGAGATGCAACTATGCTTTTAATGCAGCAATTCAGAAAGATTAGAAAATTCGCATACACGAAATAGAAACCGCTCAAATCGATAAGGGAACACGGTTAAGATACAATTTGTTCAGTCGTTACGTCATTTTACCACGCAAAAGGTTAGGCAAGGGTGGTAGTGGAGTTTTTTTAACCTCTCCAGAAAATTTGCTCTACAAAATAGCCTATTTTTAAAAAAAACAAACGGTGTGTGATCTACAAGATTTAGAAGTGTGTCTGCTTTTTTTAATTTTTCCTGATGTTGTTGCAATGACACATGACCCTATAAAGTAGTAGTATTTGAGGGTAAGTGAATCAGTAAAGTAGTATTTGCTGAAAGTAAATTCTAGAAGGTATTACGTATAGCACTGCCACTCTTGACACTTTCACAAGCGACTTCGTTCACAGTAAGTATTAACATACAAGTACTTAATTGTGATTCAATTATAATGATCCCTGTAACCCTACAAATACTCAAGTGTCCATTAGTGACTTAGATACCAACTCTAGAAAAAAATGGAAAATATCGTGGATCTTTGGAAACTCTTGTAGCTCTTACAGTTTGGTTTAAAAAATATTTTTCATCGTATATTCCATGTGACGATTCTAAATAATAAGACTTCTGACTTCCGAATTGACTATCACTACTACGATCATTTAATGCGAGTGAAGACTTTTTTCAGGAAAATATCACGAACGCTCGCACACACTCAGACGTACGACAAATAGTTTAACTCTCCAAAAACGAATTTCCCACTCGACATTCACTTTTAAAAGTTTAAGATACATCCAAACTCCAGAAATACTTTCGATGATTTTACACGGGAAAAGCATGTTTCTCCGTTTCCGTTTTACTGTTTGCCGTTTCACGCGTTCCCAACTTCATAGCTCCAAGGCAAACCTGGTGCTACAAGAGCACATATTTTTTCATATTATTTCTAAATTTCAATTTTCGAATATTCCGAGTTCAACGAAAATTAGACCTGCGCCATTCCTATGAATGTGCCTTATTCTATTCCACAAAGTTATGTAC
This sequence comes from Teleogryllus occipitalis, assembly GCA_011170035.1. Taxonomy (NCBI): domain Eukaryota; kingdom Metazoa; phylum Arthropoda; class Insecta; order Orthoptera; family Gryllidae; genus Teleogryllus; species Teleogryllus occipitalis. Next base: position 68,715 of record BLKR01005645.1, on the reverse strand, counting down.
AATTTCGAAAAATTGTACATGACCTTATTTCAAGGTATCTTTAAAGAATAGATTTCATTATGAAAAAATCTCTTCCCTTCATTACTACAGTTGTAGGAAGGCACAAAAAAACTGAACTTTTGCAATTATTGAAAAACCAGGTTTTTCAACGATCCATTCTCTTAAGAGTCCTTTACGCTATCCATGAACGAAATTCGGAGCCATTTTTGAGAAAACTGAGAACGTTGTTTAGGCTTCGTGAGTACCACCAAAAATCAAAATAACAATTTCAAACTCGGAGGGCCACGAGATCCTTTAAAGTTATCGAGGAATGTCAATTTTGGAGAAAATGGTCTGAACGGTTTTAGAATGCTAGCTTTGAACGGACGTTTCGCCGTCAATAGACTTTTCTGAACGTAGACTCAAAGGACATTGATTCTCACTCCACAACGTGATAGGGTAAGTAATATACTATATATAGGGACACAATTTATCCACTTCATCGTTTCCGAGGCCCGTCAGTGAGAGTTTTTCTGTCGAAAATTCGCCGCACTGCGACGCACGATTACAATACTTTCTCTTCTTCCGAAGTAAGGGCTTGAATAGCGGAGTGGACCGAGAGGAAAGCAGCAAACCCGGCCCAGAGCGGGCGCGCTCTCCGCACCGCGGACGCCTCGCTCGCCGGCGTCTGGTCTCTCAGCCCGTCTGCGCCGCGAGTCGCGGAAGAAGGCCCGCGTTCAGCTCGCATTCCAGCGCCAGACTCCCTTAGTCATTCGGAATTAACGCCGCGCTGTTCCTTTTGAAACGCAAAAGACTCGCGTTTTTAGGGGAAACGAGCGGACCCGAAGACAGCGCACAGCGACTATACAATCTTGGGGGGGAGTTGGTTTGAATGAAAAAGTACAAACAAGCCTCGTTGAAACGGGGGGGGGGGAGCTCGACAGGCACGTCCCGCTGCGGGAGGCGAAAGTAGCGGGAGGCGTTCGGAGAAGCTAGAGCCCTAGGCACTTCTCTGATAGAAATGGTTCACAGTTCGAGGATTGGGACGGAAGAAATGTTTATCTGTACATTTCGACCTACCAGTACCATCAATCTCGTTGCATTGCAATGTGGTAACAACCACTGAAGCATTAAGTTGTACATCGAAAGGCCATATTTTGATTTCTTTCAATGACACTTTATTATTATTTTTCAAGCAATACACTGACTTCATACTTACACGTACTAAAATAAAATAACAGTTAATCTAGAAACGGGCCTTACGAGAAATTAATAAGTCAGCAGACTGAAGCATAATTTTGGAATGACACTTTTCTATAGCTACAGTGAAGGGGACCCAACAAGTATTCCTATCTTCGTTTTTACACAACACAGTGTGCAACAGAGAAACTGTCGCATTAGGATCTTTCCACAGATGCCGCAGCGATAAAAGGCGCGCATTCGATCTAATTCCGTCGAAACGGCCGGCGGGCGGGCACAAATCGTACTAACCCCACGGCGCGGGAGGCGCGTCACCGCCCTCCCGCTTCGACGCAACGAGACGGAGCCTCGATAGCGGCAGCGGGAGCGGGAGAGCGCATTCCAGCGCCATCAAATTTAGACGCGATGTGCCCTCCGGCAGAGAGCGCTCTCTCCCGCGGGGCGGTCACTATTCCTGGCGCCGCCCCCGGGGCGGAGGCACGCCGCCGCCACCACCACCACCACAGCACCTACGGAAACTATGCACCGCACGACGCCACTCTGCGCTCCGTGGTTGTGCTTCCAAAACCCTGCCATTATACACTGCCATTTTTTTTGTTGTCATACTTCAACAATTGATGTTTCCGGGCGCATCAACTGCTTTGGTCATTAGTCCCGTTAGTGTAGTGCATGTTTTTTCTCGGGAGATGGCGGTGATCTTCCCCCGCTGGATGGCGAGATCCGGCGCCGACCTACCGTCGCCTAGTGGGGTTTCCCCCTAACCAGGACTCTCCCACCAGCGGGGCACCGCCCCAGCCGGGACAAGCTCTAAGCTCCCGACCGGTCTCCCGGGATATGTGGTAGTGTAGTGCATGTTAGTGTAAGTGCGTGTTTGTAAGGGGAGAGGAGAGGACAAGGAAGAGGAAGGACAGATCGCGCGCGGTCCGTGGCTCGTTTGGAAGGGTACTGCTCCGGCATTCGCCCGGTGTTGATCGGAGAAACCATGGAAAACTACCGATCAGAACAGCCGGCCGCTAGAATTCTCCTCCAGACAGCGACTGAATTCGACCTAGCTGTACCTCAACAACATGAAATAGAGTTACACTTCAATGCCAAATCCAGGGTGATACACGTTCCATTACTCCTTTATTAAACACAAGAGTTATTCAGTATGTTTCAATGAACGATACACCATGTCGACAGTAAGCTGACAAACACAGTTTTATTTTTCTCTGCCAGTCAGTGACGAACGGCTTGCACTTCTTTATTTTACGATTTGACTGAAAAAAAAAAAAAAAAAAAATCTAGAAAATTATTTGTTTATTTATGATTGAGGCCCGTGAGTAATCTGCACAAGTAATCGTAATTTACGTTACGTAATGAGTGATTTAGTGAATGTAGATGATAATGGTAGACTGAATGATGATGGACAGGACCAATAGTGGAATGAGAAGAATGGGAAACGGAACTCGCTTTCTCCACCACAAATTCAACTTGCATTGACCGGGGACGGGATCCGGGCTGCAGCGGTGCAAGATAACGCCACAAGCTTACTCCCTCGATAACTATTTTAGTCCATAGACATTTGAAGTCAAGAAAACACCATACTGATTTCAATAAAGAACCAACAGGTACTCTAGGCATTTCCAATCCTTTGAATCAAAACCATGTCTGCAACAAAAGCATCAAAACAATGGCATATTGTGCGTACTATTTATTATCAAAGAACCCCAGTATTTAGTTTTCAAACAATGTAGATTGGCACTATCTAAACACTTTTATTACAACTATCCATCACAAATCATGAAACTAATCAATTCAAATATTCAGGAATAAGATCGACAAGAAGATAAGAACTTATAAAACAACAGCAGAACCCATAAATGAAATATCAACACAAAAACAATCGTATGAAGTCCAATGAGGCGATAACCACTTGCTTCACTACCGCGTCTTCATGAACTCTCAAGTACGTGTTATCACTCAGGGCGCAAGAAATTTGTAACCCGAGTAGCGGCAGCAATAACCAGGAAGATTACCCAAAGCGGCGACAATCGTCCCCCGCCGGCCGCCCCCCGCCGCCCCCGCGCCGCGAGGCTCCACGAGGCGTCGGCGACGAAAATAATGAAACCGCCTCCACCCCCGCGTCTCCGCGCCGCCGCCATCGCCTCCGCAGCGGCCGAAAATAATCGGATTCCGTGGCGACGTCAGAAAATTTTCCGATTAATTTTCAATCCCGCCCCCCACCACCACCCTCCTCCTCCTCCTCCTCCTCCTCCGACGTTCCTCGCACAAAAGGGAAACGTTGAGTTATGTTACGTGGTTCTAAATTTCAGACTCGCTTCTCATGCCCCTCCAACGCACCCCAACCTCCCCCTACCCCCGCGCCTCACCCCCTCACCCACACCCCACCCCACCCCACCCGGCGTCCCGTTAATCTTTCCCCTCATTTTTTTTCTCGAGCGCCGCGCGCGCGCGCACTCTGGCGTCCTCCTTTGTTCAAGCGCCCTCTTGAAACTTGCATGTTCCTTTCGGCGCCCCCGCGAAGAGAGAGCGA
>BLKR01005645.1:0-60000 GCA_011170035.1 Teleogryllus occipitalis | reverse complement strand
TTCCCGCCATATTTCATTTAGTACAATGCAATATGATCACATATATAGAGGAGTTACTTTAAAGCAGGGATCACTCTGACAGGCCGGGAAACTAATCAACGTCATACAGGGCGATGCCATTGCAAGAGACAGAAATGAAGCCATTTACACATGACCTAACTGTAAACGAACACACTAACAAAATGATTGCAAGGACGTAACTTGTAGTTATTTTGCCAAGCAGTACCTCCCAAAACGATCCCTTCTGATAGTAATCTCTCCATACCAAGAAAACGTAACAGTAGCGAAAGTTCCCAACCAAGTAACAAAATCCTCTGCATCTCCATGTTTTGTCCTGTCAATATCAAGTTCCGATTTCCACGATTTCAACAATATTGGTCGCCCTTCAAAGCCAGCTTACAAGTTTCTGGGAGCGGACCTATAAATTCTCGGGCCTAAAAAATTAATAATAAAAAACACCCGCTGATAAATACAAATAATCACCTAGGCCCTCTAACTTACGCACATCCTCTCATTACCAAACCCCACAACGCCTCATGAAAAAAAAAATGTCAAAGAATTGCTAGTTAAATGCTCAATTTAATCCATTACGGAAAACACAAAGCAAAAACACGGTTTGGAAATTGTTATGGTGTTTCAAATTGCCGCATAGGAAAGGCATCACGCAAGGGCATCGTTTCGACCACCGCCAAAGAGCAATTTGTCCCTGACTCGGAAAGAATCCATCGCCTGGGGTTTCCTCGGAAGCCCCTCCGCGCCGGCGAGCGCTGGCGGCGCGGCGGCGCAGTCGGAGCCACCGCCCACTTTCACGGGGCCCCGCCGCCCCCGTAGGCGGCGCCACCGCCTCCGACGGCCAGGAAAGAATGCGTGCCCCCACGTCGCCAACAGTTAAAATCTAGCGCAGACGTGGACTGCATTCTTGTCAAACACATGAAAGAAACGCTCCTGATGAAGGCTCATGAAGAAAAAGTCCTTCGTACAACTTCCGTCGGCGGAGAAGTAAAGCCGGCTGTCCCATGTTAGTAGATTTACTGCATGTAACAGATCCTCAAGCCTAAAAGAAGCCTCTGAGCGAAATTGAGATCCACCTGTTTCGTCGCCCAAGTAATACTACCTTCTTTCTCCCCTAGTTGGTGAAAGCAGCGTAGCGAAATTTGCGTGGTCAGACGGAAGAGCAGGCCTCATTGCCTGTCACGCCACGTAAAATAAAGCATCAATTCAATAAAATACAATACGCTCACATATCTAACACTTTCAGAACCTAGAACTATTTCCTTTCGTTCCAATTTAGTTAGCAACTATTAGACCCACCCTTTGGTATAAACATTCATTCCGCTAGAACATCTCTTTTTAATTTTCCTGAATATATGTGTTAAAACGCTCCTTGTGAGAAGGATTCATCAAAAGAGTTTGGGAAAATTCCTACTGAACTTTCAAAAGAAAATTAATTTCGCTCCCGCACTTCCAACAACTCGCCCGGTCAAAACCCACGACGAATATTCAAAACACACGGCAGATGCCCATACGACCACAAGCAACTCTATCGTCATGTGTTGAAAGCAACTAACACAAACTGATAACTAGACATCGGATGTTTAGGTACTAAAAAATCGTGTTTTAGGCGCCTAAAAAGGCGCTGAAAAAGTCATACACAAAAAGTGGAAAAAGTGTATTTTTTTGTCTATATTATTTTGTAAACTTAAATGCAGAAAACCAGTTCGTATATTTTAATGTACAACTACATTTACACATTGACAACTTTTCCACGTTTTATTCGTAATAGTTTCCATTCACCAGTAATATTTACATATTACCAGTAACTTTTCAAGGATCACAATTTCAAATTTGTGACGACTGGCAGACAAAATCAGTTTGAATGCGGAGAAGGATATTTGAACGACGTGACTGACATATATTTTAGCAATCCAACACTAGCACCACTGAAACCTTCTGGGAATTCATATTTATTTCCACTTAAAATTTCGGATCCCTCGGTGTATTGTCCATGTTCTGAGATCATGACTGGTATTTGTGAAATAGGGAAATGGAGAAAAATCAGTTGGTATACTTTCAGGAATTCACTCGTAATTTTAAATTTCAAGACGTGAATTGAAGATTTCGTAATGAATGGTCACGTCGGACCATCGCCGATTTTCCGATATCATAGCGTTGTATATAAATATAATAAATAAAAGGCAAAAAAAGTCCTAAAAAAGGTATTTATGCAAAAAATAGGCATTTATGCTAAAATAAGCAAAAATAAGCATTATAAAACTTCGTCATATGTCATCATTTGTCATGATTCGTGGACATATATTATCAGCCTTTGAATAAGTTCTCTAGGAAAAAATAGGCATTTCCCTAAACATCCGATGTCTACTGATAACACTCTCGCCGGCCTTCGATCAAGCCGAAAGCATCCCCAGGAGCCGCAGTCTCCTTCCAATCGGAGGCAGCCGGAGCGCCGAGGGCGGCGGCGCGCGCGCGGGCGGACGAGCAATAAAACGAGCCCCGCGGGCGTTAACATACAAAGAGCCCCCAAAGCAGACGAGCGGAAGGAAATAATTTGAAAAGTATGCCGCGTCACCCACAGAGGCGGACGCCACCGCCCGACCGCGCGCACGCCCACACGCCCACACGCCCGCGCCCGCGCTCACGCACCCGCCCTTCTGTTCGGATTCACCGCGCCGTATGCCTTTCTCACACGCCGGGCTCTTCACAAACAAAAAACACACGACGACGCGCCGAGCTTTCGCACGACGGCGACGACTTCCCATACACGCACTTCCTTCGGGTCGACACCGTCAAGCGCTCTCGACCGGTCATCGGCGACACATCGGGAACTGCACGGCAGAATCAAAGGCTTCAGCTATTCCCATTGACATGGGGCGTTTTTAAAACAGTTCATCCTCTCGAGGAAAACAGAACAGAGGTGTATTTAGGTTGGAGTGCATCACGGCGATTTGCAGCAATTACAGAACTCTCAAATCTTTAACTGTAGCCGTGTATAACATGATTTGCTTCCACTCGGAGCTGCTGTCGACACATTTTATACCATCTACAATGAGGATGCGCTGTGCCATGGCCGTTTCCTCGTTGGACACTTCAACATATGAAAGGCAAATAAATACTTACCAAGCGCTCATGCTGTGTGGAAAGAATATCAAATTTTAAAACGCAATTGTAATTAATACGCGGAAGGGCACTTGAAAGCCAGACGCATTATCTGTCATTTAATTCTGACGGGTTATGCGAGAGAAACACTGACAACCAGTTGTTACAAACTTTCCTGTCATCTTTCTCTCCCTTTAATAAAAAAAGAACGAACAGTGCAGGTTTTTATTAACGTCCTTATTAACACCTCAGGCGCGCTCTGAATTGTAACTCACGAGTTTGTCCAGGGGCGCGCGCAGCAGGGGTCGACTGGACCGTAACTCTCTCCGCGCCTTCTCTTCCTTCTCCGCCCACACGTTGCCCCTCCTCCTCCTCCTCCTCCTCCGCCCACTCACTCGCTCTTTCTCCCGCTCGCCATTCGGTTAGAACCATCCGCCGCTTCACGACCGATTTGTCCACTCCCGCTCCCCCCTCCCCCAAGGCCGAAACAAAATCTGCAATCGCACGCGCCTCCGTCGTCCACGGAGACAGATTCACTACAAGACCGCATCCTGATACCTCTTTTATCATTTCTGTTCACTCGGGCTCCAACTGGCATTCGTTTCCATTTCTACACACGCTTCCCACTCGCCACTTACCTATCTTGGTTGGTTGCTTAGTGATTCCGGGCGCATTAGCAACTTAGGTCATTAGTCCCATAAGTGTAGTGCATGTTTTACCCTGGAGATAGCTGTGATCTTCCCCCGCTGGTTGTCAAGATCCGGCGCCGACCTACTGTCGGGGCTAGCGGGCTTTCCCCTTAACCAGGAGTCTCCCTCCAGCGGGGCACCGCCCCTGCCGGGACAAGCTCTAAGCTCCCGACCGGTCTCCCGGAATATGTGGTAGTGTAGTGCATGTTAGTGTGAGTGTGTAAGGGGAGAGGATAGGACAAGGAAGAGGAAGGACAGATCGCGCGCGGTCCGTGGCCGTTTGGTAGGGTACTACTCCGGCATTCGCCTGGTGTTGATCGGAGAAACCACGGAAAACTACCGATCAGAGCAGCCGGCCGCTAGAATTCTCCTCCAGACAGCGACTGAATTCGTCCTAGCTGAAAAGCTAGTGTCGAAAATCCTGCCGCCGTGGGGAGTGGGAACCTAGGACCTCCCGGTCAGAGGCGCTGCAGTGACATCAGTTGATGCACTGAGCTACCGCTCCCAGTACCTCTCTTCGTTCTTGATCCGCCCCCTTTCCACAAAAATCACCCTTTCCCGTCCCGCTGAAAGCAATATCGGCTTTACCTTCCGCGTCTCTCCGCACACCCGTCACCGCCTCCTCTCGCGAACGCGGCCCTCGGTGGCCGAGGGGCAGAGCGGGAACCGGCAGTTGACGTCCTCCCCCTCCTTCCAACAGGTTTATCGCGCTGGATAATTACGCGTGATCTAGAGGCGGCGGCGGCGGCGGCCAGTGCGGGTGTGCGCGGATTACGTATGCCTCGCGCGTCCTGCACGGCACTGCGCGCGCCGCGCCGGGCGGGCGGGCGGGCGGGCGGGCGAGCTCCAGAGGACGTGCTTGCTGCGAGAGCGGAGGAAGTGGCGACGGCGGCATCCACAACGAAGCCGGGACAGGTGGAGATTCAACATTTCACGAGTAAATGACTGCGGGGAGACGTGCTACAGGAAGGTGCCGTACCACAAGGGATTATAAAGAACTCGTATGTAGTTGGAGGGAAATCTTAGGACCTTTTACAAAGCACAACAGGCGCATCGTACGGGGGCGGGGAGGAACGTACGGAAATAAAAACGAAATGGCAAAGCAGATTGATTGATTAGTGTTTCCAGGCGCGTCAACTGCGGTGGTCGTTAGTCCCGTGAGTGTAGTGCATGTTTAATGGCAGACGCGAAAAAAAAAAACTGTGCCCGTGTTTTCTCCAACCAGATATCTCCCAACAGCGACGCACCGCACAAGCCGGGACAAGCTCTATCCTCCCGGCATGTGTGGTGTTGGAGTACGTGTGTGTGTGTTAGAGAGAGAGAGAGAGAGAGAGAGAGAGAGAGAGAGAGTAAGGGACGAGGATAGGATGAGGAAGGAAAGACGAGTACAGGGAAGTGAGGAGGAAGAAGTGGACGGAAAACTCAGATCACAGTAACGGCCGCTACAATTCTCCGTCACTTAGCGGTTGAATTGGACCTATACTTCGATTTATTTATAATGGCACTGGATGTTAAAACAGCTATTATCGTATCATTCAATTAGGAACATGAATATCACCCTAGTGACATCACGGTAGTGCCGTTCCAGCTCCCGATCGGACGACACGGTACCAGCTGACCTACGTCAAGTGCCACAACCAATAAATCGAAATACAACTATGCAACTAGTGTCAAAAATCCTGCCACCGTCGAGTGTCGAACCCCAGGACCTCCCGGCCAGAGGCACCGGAGCGACATCCATTGATGCCCTGAGCCACCTCAGCGGGTACGCCGAGACGGGCGCGCGCCAAGCCCCGTTAAAGGGCTCTGCATTCTCGGCGGAACGGCGACGCGGCGACTGCGCATCCGGCCTGTCGGACGAGTCTGCGGCGACGCCGTACGGTGCAGTGCCCGCGGCTAGAAAAGCACTCGCGAGGAATCCACAGCTCTCCTCCCCCTCCCCCCTCCTATTTTTTGCGCGTACCGAAGGCTCGGCCGCTCGGTGGCGCGCAGACGGCCGCACCGCCTCTATTACGAAAATATTCGACGACTGGTGGCTGACATCACCGCTCGAGACGTGGCCAGCCGCTGAATGAGCCGAGGCCCCGCGATAAGCCGGTCCGCCTGACCGAAACTATTTAAAAGACTTCTTCGTCGATCCGACAGCTTCTCTTTTTTTTTCTTCCTCTTCTCGGTCCTCTTTCTTTCTCCGCCGCCATCACCTCCTCCACGCTCGTACCTGTTCCCTATTAACGAGAAGTAAATACGCTTCGTCCGCCGGTTTTCCCCGTAGAGTGCGTCGCGGAGTAATGATTAATTTTCTTCGCCCCCTTATCAGATTCTTGTGGCGAAATATTTCCCTTCAAAGGCGAACCGACTCAGCAAATTAATAACTCTCTCGTGCCTGAAAGCTAGCTACTCGAGAAAACGACGCACAACAAAGCGTTAAAGAGAGGGTTCGGCGAGGGCGGGGGCGGGGGCAAGGCAGGGCCGGAGGCGGCGCCACCGCCGCCGCCGCTTTCACTGCGAATCCGGAAACGGGTATCGAGGCCTTGGAGGCCGCAAAAGGGCATGCAAAACCAAAACAAACGAATGATCCGGAAAGACGGCGCTTTTTGGAGGCGGCGGGAGGAACATTTACTTCGCGACAAATAGAGTATGAAGTGTGTAATGCGAGCAAAAAGGCGGAGCGTTTCGTCTGCGTGGGGGCGTGGCGGGGCGGAGCGCCTCCGTCGTGCTTGCGTGCGCCGCTGGCCGCGCGGGGGTGATGCGCCGTGACGCCCAGCCGCGAAACGCGCGCAAGAAGCCAGCCAGCGACTGCCGGCTCCCAGGCGCCGCGCCGACGACGGCCACGACCAGCCATTCGCCCACGCAGGGTCGGAAGTAGTGACGCGACGTCCATAACAAAACCGGTATCAACTGATGTCACTGCAGCGCCTCTGACCCGGAAATCCTAGGTTCGAGACCTGACGGCGGCAGGATTTTCCACACTAGCTATCCAGCTAGGTCGAATTCAGTCACTGTCTGGAGGAGAATTCTAGCGGCCGGCTTCTCTGATCGGTAGTTATCCGTGGTTTCTCCGATCAACACCACGAGAATGCCGGAGCAGAACCCTAACAAACTGGCCACGGAGCGCGCGCGATCTTTTCTTCCTCTTCCTAGTCCTATCCTCTCCCCTTACACACACACTTACACTAACATGCACTACACTACCACATATTCCGGGAGACCGGTCGGGAGCTTAGAGCTTGTCCCGGCTGGGGCGGTGCCCCGCTGGTGGGAGAGTCCTCGTTAGGGGGTAACCCCACTAGCCGATCTCGCCATCCAGTGGGAGATCACCGTCATCTCCCGAGAAAAAAAACACGCACTACACTAACGGGACTTATGACCGAAGCAGTTGACGCGCCCGGAAACCGAAAAAAACAATTTAAAAAATCCATAACAAAACAGTGTTCGCACATATTGATGTTCAAAATTATAACATCGATGTTTGGAAGCTCGTTTAGTGACCTCTAACATTAAATTCGTCAGCAATAGAACTTAATTCGTCAGTGACCTTATATTTTCATTTATAAATAAAATTTTGCTTTTCGAAAAACGCCTCTCCTTGTGCGAAATACGAGGCAAGACGGGGCATTAGGATCATCTCGAGCGAGACATATTCTGTTCGATGAAGGTAGTACAAACAACGCTCGTCGGCCTTGAACACAAAAAAGACAGTCGTACCATCATTTATTATTTCATATTTTAATTTTTAGAAAATTAGGATTATGGCCATTTTCATCCACTAACGAAACTGTGAAAGCGTAAAACATCGGTTTCAATACATCCAGGTTTAAAATATCGATGCTTTAATAGACTCATTGTTGTTTTCAAAACCTGGACATCGATGTCGCATACCTTTGTCGGAAGAACAGACCGCTGTCGGAGGAACGGCGCCTGGAACGAGGGCGCCATGAGAGGATGCTCGAAGCAAACTCTCTTCCACAATGCAACAAATGAGACAAAGCACGTCGGAGAGCCAAGAACGAAGGGAAGGAAAAGACAACAGTAACAGATAAAATGAACTACTAAAGTAACTTTCCTCAAGCCTCACTTTGTGTCCACCTCAGTTTATCGTACGTTATTCCAAGAGCGCATTGCAAATTTCCGATAAACTCCCGAGAAGCGACGGGAGAATTTATCTGAAATATTTCAGAGCGCAAGTGCACAGAAGCATGGAGTACCCGGCTAACCTGGAAAGCCCATCTAACCTATTCTTCCCTCCGCCAACTCTATCCACTTATTAATAGATAGTCTTCCCTTAACCTAAAAACCACCATTCACTTATATAAATCACTAGTCCGCCCTGCAATCACGTACGCTGCACCGGTATGGGGAGGTGCCGCCCCCTCAACAATAAAACATCCAAACCCTACAAAATAAAGTCCTCCGCACTGCCTTAAATGCCCCATGGTACACATCTAATGATCAAATTCACAATGATTTGAAATACCCTACAGTCGCTCAAGACATCGCCCGCCTCTCCGAAAGATTCTACAACAAGCTTCATAACCTCCCCTTCCAACCAATTTTCTCACTAGGAAAAACCACTCATCCTCATCTAAACCGCATCCCGTCCAGATTCCCCAAAGATAAATTCCGCCCTCCGTAACTCCTACGCTTTTTCCATATCATAAGCGCCGTTATCTCACCCATTCCACAAACCACCGCAATAATTCCCAAGCACCCCAACCTGATTTCTTGTAGAGGAGCCCAGTGGGGTCATCCTCCCTCTTATTTTTGTCTGTATATTATTGTATACATTGTATAAGCAAACAATTCTGTAAAGTAGCTATGGACGCTGTATAAGAAAAAATTTTGAATAAAAAAAAGCATGGAGTAGATCACCAAATATTAATTTCATTAACGAAGCATACTTTCGGGGCGAGCCGCTTCCTACGACCGATTTATTCCACCTTTTGATTGGACAGAAGAGAGAACTGGTAAGAAAAAGCCGTTTTTTTTTTTTTTTTTTTTTTTTTTTTTTTTTTTTTTTTTTACATATCTCGGCCTCATTACGGGGTAGCGGGTGCACGTTAAACGTTATTTTTGTTAATTTCATGAGTTGAATACTCAGCATAAATAAAAACGATTCTTCAACATCGTCTTATGAGTAAGAAAACTGTGGCGAGGATCGGTAACGTATCTTACAAACGATTCAACGGACATTAAGAATAATCCGCGCTAAGGCACAATTACCCTAATGATAGGGGAAAAGGGTCTTGTGTATATATTTCTGAAGAAAAACTCAAAATCCCCTCATCCTAAATATGCTACCCATAAATGGAACAAGGATATTGCACGTCAAATAGCTTATTAACTGAGATACGGTATTTTTAAAGACTATTCAAAGACATTTAAAATTCGTCTCGGAAATATTCTTATGACCATTGTTTCAGACAATATTAATACGAATTGCCAATTACACGTCAGAATAAACGATCATTCGCCACAAGACAGGCCATCGTGCAACGATCGTATCAGGCAACATACTTCTCTAGGCATCAGAGACGACATAAATGCATTATTAGTCAGCCTAACAAGAAAAGCCCCAGTGAAGAAAATAAAGTAGATCGTGGCCTATAAACGCAATGGTTTCCGAAAGGCTGGTAAGTCGCTGGATGGCGAAAGCAATGGCGAACTACATTGGCTATAAAGCGTTATAAGGTTACGCTTGAAAGGTGCTCTCGAAACGATAATCTTGTTTCCCGAAGAAATCGTCAGAAACGTTCCGTATCGCAAAATTCAGCAATGTATCACGATAGTGCAGAACGTAAGGGTATATCAGAAGACGAAAGTATTTTACGTTAACAGGAATCGATAAAATGCAAAAACTAATCCGACAAACAATTTTACATAGCAAAAAAGACAGCATTTGTTATTTGCGTTATTAATTCAACAAATACACTGTATTATGGCGAAAGTATTCCAAGATTCACGAAGATGATCTTTAAACAACTTTTAATGCCTTAGTGTATAAGAAATATATAGGACCACTCTTTACATTTTCGTGTTAAGGAAGGCGTCAGAGAATGTTTTGAGGAGTTTTAAAAAATGTTGTTACCAATAGTTTTAAAAATGATACGCGTGGGAGCTCATCATCACGGTGCCAGTAGGAACGACAGAAAGAAAAACCGTCATTTCGGTCAGGTGGCATACACAGACGTATCTAACGAACGCACGTGACAAAACTAACGTCCTTTGTCGTTCACGTCTAGAACACCTCCACGCGCGGCACGGCTAGTACCGGGTCGTGCCGTCGTATGGCACAGGAAGTTACATAACACAGATCTAGTCGCTATGAATTACTGGATAAGCACAACCAATTAACCCCATTGATTCAATCTCGGCAATAAACAAGGCTACGAACTGTACGATCATGTAACTGCAATAAGTGCATAACTCGAACGCTCAAGAACTATGACACTAGCTGTTATCCACGATCAAATAAATTCTACTACGACGACGATGTAAATCGCAACCCAGAGACAACCCCCGCTGCAAAGGGTCACTCGACGGCGGCAAAGTAAAGGGGGGAAATCCGCGCGCGCGCGCAGACAAGAGACGGTTGCCGAAACGTTCATAAAATGGCAGCCATTGCGAAAACTCGAATCACTTGGCCATTCTCACTTTCTCCGTAGGGCTCTTCGTCGAGCCGATATCCGACGCACGACTCGCGCTCGTGGCGTGGCGGCAGGTCTCTGACCCGGACTCGGCCTATCCGTCTCGCCGGCGCGGACACGTCCTACGCCAGCCGCCATCCCTGGCCTTTCTTCGACCAGTAATCAACCGACACTCATCATTAAAGCTCCATTCTGGTCTCCTCATATATATAAAGCCATTTTACGTCCATTACTTACGTACGCTTGTCCAGTCTGGTGCAATGCCGCCTCTACAACCATCAACAAAATCCAAATATTCCAAAATAGGTTCCTCAGAACTGCAGTTAACGCACCTTGGTTTATAAGCAACACTAACCTTCACAAAGACCTAACCATAGAGCTCGTCCTAACATACATCATTAAACTTTCAGCATCATTCTTCCAAAATCTACCCTCAGTTACCGGTGCTTCCCACTACAACATAGGTAAAGAGCATCCCGTAGAGACTCGTCTCCGCAACCGACTCCCCTTCCACATCTTCCTCCGGAAACTGGCTGATATAAGATAATGAAATAAATAGTCCTCCCATAAAAAGTCAACAATATGTATTTCTTCATCATTCGCACTACTTCAATCTATGTTTAATGGGAGGTGGCCGTAGCCACCCCCTTCGCATATTTTCGTCTGAAAATGCTCGCTCCTAACAACTGAAAAGCCATATGGCTGAGCGTTGTATAATCAGCTCACTCTGTTAAATAAATAAATTTAAAAAAAATCAATGGCCTGCAGCTCGCGGAGCCCCCCACCGCCAACGTACTTGTTTCTCTGTTTCCACTCACTGCAACCCTCCAAATAACGCAACTCCACGAGCGTGAAAACGCGCAACCCGCACCGTTCGAGGACGCTCCAGCGTTTCTATGATGACACGGAATCGCAGTTTTACGGACGCAAACACAAACTAATACGTAAACATATTTTCCTCAGTACAATCGCTTCCAGCAGTATTGTCAACGAGTGTGGAAGTTCTCTTTACTATGTGCACTCTGATCGCAAGTATTTTTGAAAAGTTTATCTCCCGGACACTCGTCTCCAGCACATTCATTGTTCAGCAACTACTATAAGCAGCACATAACACTATTCATACGTGTATTGTCCCGCTAGCCAGCATATTTTCTGGTGTTCATCTTTTTATTTTCACGCTACAGAATACACAGAATATTATGTAACTCTGTGCGAAAAAACGGCGAATTTTCGGCAGAAAAACTTTTAGGACAGAGCCCTGGTGACGAAACCGTTGATAAATTCAGTTGCCAAATTTAGAACAAAAACTCTCTAACACGTGCTGAAGTCACAATCCATGTTTTGAGGGTTCTTGATACCAAAAAATTGTATGAAGGCAAAACGTCTGTCTGTCCGTCTATGAACAACGCTAGCGGATACTCATCTGATTTTCTCGAAAATTGATATTCTCCAATCGATCTGGATGATGTCACGGCGCCTTAACTTTGAAATCGATATTTTTATTTTGGGGGATCATGTACATGAGGTATTTGGGTCATTTCCGAAATTTTTAAAAAATTGTCTTTATCGCTTGTGATTAAATTTTGTTGTTGGGTTATGTAAAGAACGTTTAAGACAATAGTGCAAGTATCTTGATCGTTGAAAACTCTCATTTTTTCAAAAATTGCAAAAATTCAAAATTCTTTCGGCGTCATCCTACAACTAAAATATTGAAGATAAGAGATTTTTCCTTTTAATGAAATCTGTTTCTTGAAGACAGGTTTTGAAATAAGGTCTCGTACAATTTTTCGATAATCTGCGTAATTTTCGTGTCATTCGGCGTGAAAACACGGGCGAGAAGATACGTGCTGTTTTAGCACCACTAGTTTTCCTTCACCTCCCGACGTCCGCGTGGTGAAGAGTGTAGCGTCACGTTGGCGGCCGTGGGTGGGAGGAGGAGCGGAAGTATCGCATACCTGCGGGCTGAATAGCTGGCCCTCCGGCGTTGGGATACATTCAGACTAAGGGGACGCCAGCTTGACCGGGAAGGTCACGTGGTAGACGCGAGTCTTCCTCCTACACCTAGGACGGTCACGTGATGGCTACACTCTAGGTATAAAATCGAGCGGACGAGCTCACACGGGGGTTTAATTCTGGAAACCTCGCGCGATGCTCAAAACTTCACGCCCAGGCTGGAGCGTGTCGTGCCTAGTGCACGGGTGACGAGGTCACGGTAGTGGCGCGGGAGTAGCGTCAGAGGAGGCGGGGCCTCCCTAGCTATGTGGGGTATCCACAGGAAAATACAAGTGTGTAGTTTCGGAGCAGAAGTTGGTTATTGTACATACTTGTAAATGTCTGTGTGTTTTTCTCCATGACGCCACAAGAGGCACCTGCAGCCCACCTATTTGGGAAACGACCGAGCGTCTGCGCGGGGGACCGTCCAGCTGCCGCCTTCGCGCCCGCCCAGACGTTTGGCAGCGCGACAAAGCGTCGTTGGTTGACCCCAATGCCGTGCCTATTTCCACTACGTCAAAAAGAGCTTTGCTCCTTCTCCTGCTGCTCCCTGCGCCCTTCGCTCCCGCGGCGACGGAGGAACCAGTTTCGCCACTAAAAAGGGACGGGGCGCGTCCGCCCCCACGCGCGTGCACCTCAAAAAACGGACGATCGTCGCAGGCGGCCGCCGCCGCCGCGAACGAGATAATTCGGTTTAAGAGACGCAACATTAATAGACGGGGCATATATTTGGAGTGCCCGTTTCGGTCGATACACTGTTGGCGAGCGAACAAAACACAGGAAGAGAGGACTCGTTAGTTGTCTCCGGTCCTCTTGTTTTCTTTGGTCCGCTTCCGAGGCGCGAGGCGGAGTGCGGGGACGAGGCGAAGCGGGGAACGGCGGGCGGGGTGGAGCGGCAGTCTTCTGTGAAACTGACGCGCGGGATTTTCGCGTGGACCAGTGGGCGACGCAGGGGGCGGGGGGGAGAGGGGAGGTAAAGGTGTGAGAGAAAACTGCACGTTTGATGCGTGTCACGTGATGTTGCAGAACGGAAAAGCGTCGAACAATGTGGCTTCCATCATCTGCTTCCGTACACTCACAATACGAGAAGATTCTTCAGGTTATATTTCAATTTACACTATCACAATGTGATATAATTCTTGCAAAAATAATAATAGTTGATGAAATCATTTTGAATTTGTGAACACATAATCGTAGTCGAGTACTGTACAGAGTTTAGTTACAATATCATTTCTCGCTTGAAATCTACGACCTATTTTGTTGGATGGAAAATTAATTTCCAATGTCTTAGTACAACTAAGAAAACATTGCGCCAGAATCTAACCCTAGTGAAAAATACTTACTTCAGACTATCAACGGAAGAGCACATATATCACATCATTATGTGTACACACGTGTGTGTACTTAGTAGTTCTCACGTCTCTAAATTTTAGGAAAAAATATACCCATCTTCTTCGAAATTTCCCGCTTCTGTGATCGTTACTTTTTTCTCGTGAAGTGATCAAGCACTGAAGAAATAGAACAGAATGTGTAATAATTCGATTCAGCATTGCATCATTTTTCTTGTGTAGTTTTAAAAACGCTCATCTCTGGAAGGGGAAATTCACAGCAATGAAATTTTACCCTTCCGTGAGCCCGTATCACGAGCATCCTAAATGAAAAATCTATCTCCTACGCTCTAATACACAAGTCTAAAAAACGAAAACCGCTGACAATGAAAAGAAATTCGTCAATAACAGCCCTTCAATTTATCACTTTTCACTGTATGAAATTTAGATCACAATTTGTCTATTGCAGACACCACATATGGCAAAATGAGTCTAATTTTTTATGTCAAGTAAAATAGACACTTTTCACGTGACTTGAAACCGCGATTTAAAAAAAAAGTAATGTCCTGACCCTTAAATCGAATGTTCATAACATATATTACGGATTAAAATGCACTCAAAGTCTAAACCTGTGAATATGAAAAAGTCATTCGATGATGTTAAAGAGTAAACCTTGTATGTCAACAGTCTGGTATATTGTTACAGTATCTAGTTCAGTATGTCAATTTCCAATGAATGCATTAATTTCAAATCAATATTTAACCCATTTTCCGACATTACCACTAATATAATTATTTTTACTAATATTTATTTTACGTTTTAGCAATTACTATGGAAATATGACGTAGTATTACTATTCCGTGAAATCTGATTTTCGACACACGAGGTTGATTTTAAATATCATCCATTATTAAGCCTGGAAACCCCATGCGTTTTTTAATCGAATAAGCCTGAGGTGAGTCCGTTGGACTCATGGGGAATAAACGATAATGCTCTATTTGTTTTAGATTGTTAGACAAAACAATGAAAATGCATTATTTCATTACTATTTATTCTATTCTTGGACAACAATCGCTCACTTCTTGTTGATTTATCATCCACGCGAAGAAATCGGAGGATCTCTCTATATTTGTCTCTATTCATTGTAGCTCGAAACATTGGAGGCCCATATTTCGGATTCCATACAAAGCAGAACAGAAAGCGGATTCCACAGAAAATGACGGTTATTTTTCAAGTCCAGCCCACTTTTCTCTATATTGTCACATTGTTTCCGAGAAATGACTTCGTTCTTCTGTTCGTAAACTCTTCCTGCTTCTTAGTGTGTTTCGTGATATCACTCAAAACACTGCCATGTTCAGCTCAAAACTATTTCTGGTAGAGTCTATTATTTTAGCGGGTGGAAGCAACTCTTCAAATGTTGCAGACTTTATTATGTTGTTGGCTCTGGATTTTCAATTGGATGGAGAATTTTTTCTCCAATCTTGCTTTTTTTTAAAAAAACTGAATTCTCATGGATTGTAATGACAATGTCTTCGCAAATCAACGGTTACTTCTGACACTAATATTATCTTCTTCACGAGAATCATTTTCGGGGTAGTAATCGCTATCTTTGCTTCCCGAAAATAATCCATCAGATACATTTTCATCATCTGAATCGAGGCACTCCTGAATCTCAGCATCACTCAGCCTAGACGTCTTGATAACTACATAAATGAAAGTATTTGATTCAAGAAGAGATTTAAAAGCTCACAATTTAATTTTGAAAATTTTTACTACACGCAAATAACTAGACCGTACAAAACCACACAATCACGCAATGAAGCAACATTGGATACAACTAAGAATGGTCTGTGCAATCGTATCAAATGACGTGAGTAGGGTTAAATGTATACCAAATTCTAACTAGCAACAATAGAATGCAGAAGACAACATCTGGCAATCATTACAATAACCATCTTTTAAGAAAACCGCCACAATTTAAAATCTCTTCGGTAAAGACTACAAATGAGTCTACTGGTCTCACTTCAGGTTTCTGTGGCCTAAAAATGCTTGTCGCAATAAGTGAATAAAAAATACAAAAAATGAGAGATTTTGGTGTAACAATTAGAGAAGGTATATTTGAAAGAATACCCGGACGCTATGGCCAGAGATTAAATTTCCAATAATTTTATGAGCATAGTCCGTTGGACTCACCCCAGGCTTTCTAGGGTTAATTCGCCCAATTTTCTTAACACGCAGATATAGAAGATAAAAACTTAGTCCGGTAATGTAGGCTAGACATAAGCCAAAATATACCGGGAAAAACTAGTTATATCCCTGTTGCTGACCGCCCACTGACCGGAAGCAACTAATGGACACGGGCGGCCTACAAGGTTCACGCAATAAACAGAGCTTAACTGATATCGAAGTGAAGCAACATATCCGTGATTACTACACATCGTTCTAAAACGTCACACGCTTTTCTGCGTGCTAGCAAGAAACAGATAAACGGATAATTATCAAGAGGAAGAACAACGAAAAAAGCTAGCACTTCCGACCTTCGCCACACACAAAAGAGCAGAATACAGAGTGCTAAATACATTTCGCAGACTTTGCTCTCCTTTGATAAGAAAATCACGCCTTTAAAACGTGAAGGATAATCATTATAAATTTGTACACACAAACATTTCGTGTGAATAAAATGATTTTTAACTAGAATAGAATACTCAGCAAATTACGTATTTTCTTATCATACCCTTCAAGCAATATAACTTCAAAAACGTTTATTATGACAACTGTAATCGAAACAGTCAAATGGAATCATTAGTAATGTTCTTAATATAAAAATTATGAATAATGAATTAGATTGTGCAACGTCAACACCTTCCTCGAGTAACGGTAAAAGATTACGATCTTATTAATTAAGTACTCGGGGCCCTGTCGAATTTCAAGAAATCTGTGTATGTGATCTTAATCCATGAAAGTATCGTTTACTCGAGTACAATTGGAAAAGTAACAGAGACCGAGTTCAATATAAATGAAAATTATACACAATCGTGTCTTATATTATTTCAGTAGTTTATATACCTTTCGCGGCTCTCACACGCAACCAATCTTCATAAGTGAGGTATCTCAAGAAAGTGATTTTCACGAAGACGACGAATTGCAACTGGATTTTTAAAATATGAAGGATTTTTTTTTAAACGCACCTAAATATGAATGTTAAATGCAACCCGCAACACTCAACCGTATTTTTTTAACATATATCAGAAAATAACTCCCAAACGAAGCGTTTTATAGCCTTAAAAACTAAAATTTTGAGACCGAAGGCTCCGTTCCTCGCACAGTAATCTACAGGATGAGATATTGAATATTCTATTACATTTTTGCTGGTTCGACGCTTCTGGATTCTAGCCCACTTGTTCAGAGTCTGTAGAACCTGCAACTGTATGTGAAATTAAAATAATTACTTGATATTCTACGCGACTGAATTACACGGGTGTACTTCCCTGCTCAGTAATAACGTTAAATAAGAACAGTTTGTATTGACAAGGGTGTATTGTATTGTTATCAATTACAAAGAGAAAGTAGAACATGTGACGGAGGATAAGAGGGTCTCGAAGTAAACGATATATTACAGGCTTAATACGGAAATGGAAAAATAGGGAAGAAGTTGGGTTTAACATGCCTAAGTTCTCACAGGGGTATACTCGTATACTAGTATTTCAATAAACGGGGAGTCGCATACAATTTCAAATTTTCCACGAATACGAGAAGAAGAATAATATAAAAATGTGTCACTGCACGGGTCATGCATTCTTTCAGAAAACTCAGGCTGTAGATGTATCGCGTACAAAGCTACCTTTAGGGAGGGTTTTTTGCCATGTGGCGTATATGACTCCTCCTCCCCCTCACCCCTGACGATGCGAAGCGTCCGACGTGGCTTCTGGGGGCGACCCAACAGTCAACTGCCGCCGCGCAATGGGCCCACTATGCGTGCGTGTGATGCAAGCGTGCACGAATAGCATCAACTGCAATCGATGCCGACCCTACGTTGAACGACGAGGCTTAAGTTGCCTGGAGGCAGTGAATGATTACGGCGGGGATACTGCCGTCAATCAAACTTTTTAGCGCATACGCAGTGGAATGTTGGTTGTGTTTGTTTTTTTTCTGCCGTTTTTCTACTCGGTTCACCTCGAGAGGAAGTATTAAAGAGATTGACCTCGCACGTGTACGTGCTAGACACTATGCGACCCAGAAACGTCCGCCGCTGCAGTTGCCAACTCCGCACCTACGAGGACAGGATTTGCCTCCCCGCCTCGAAACCCCCTCGACGCCGCCCGCGGGCCGACCACGCCCCCGCCCGAAGTGCCTGGGTGGGGCGCTCCCTCCACTCCCAACGGCCTAGAACACCTTCATTCACAGAGTAGCGCTCTTCCGTGTCATCTCACACCAAAGCCCAGCCAGGGAACATACAGGACGAGTTAAGAAAAAACACAAAAACTGACGGCATTACGCAGATTTTCCAAGATATTAATATTAATAATTAAATTTATTTCCTAGTTTGAATTTTGCGTAACATACAAGGTGAGTTTCAAATATTTGTGTATTGAGTAACATCTTACGTATTTTAAACCAAAGGAGTAGTATTTTAAAGAATATGTTGTTTCTAGAGCGATGATAAGCCCGAGATGATTGAGCTTCGAAACGTTGCTTTGTACAAAATGTACATAAATTGCTTTATTAACTGCAATAGTTCGTTCAAGAAACTGTTCGTCTCGTGAATGGTCAAATAAGTTCCTTGATAATATTAATATTGGCGTTGTGTAGAGTGGTACATATTAACACACACAATGTTGCATAATTGTCCAGACAACTAGACATCAAAAGGCGGAATCAGCAGCGCAAAGAAATGCGCTTCTCTCTATAACTAGAGAATCCACTGCGGCCACGCACGCTGTGCTGGGTTCGACCTAGTCTCCGCGCTGGCAGCTCTGAATTACGATACCGCACCACCACCAGCAGCAGCACCATCACCACCATCGAAATGGGTCAGGGCTGCCTCTTAACTCAGCTTCCTTTCCTAACATTCCGTTCAAATAAGACGTAAATGCCAGCAGAGACGATCCACGCCGACACGCGATTCCGACAGGAAAGACGCAAACGCTAGCTGGCGAGAGGGCCGGGCGGCGGGTGGCGCGGCGGGGGGGGGGGGGGGCAGACGCAGAGGCGAAGTGCCCGCGGGCGAAGCCACAGTGCAGCCACCGGCACCCGCCAGGCCACAAAGCCTCCTTGCATCATGCTAATCCACGTACACAGTTGCTCCGAATTAAACGTTGCATACCAATTATTACCTAACAATGCCCTCCATGTAAGCAACCCCGAGAACGATGGCAATTTCGGAATATTAAATAAAATTGTTTACATTATAAAAATAATTATCTAGTGTTAAAACACTTCGAAAAGAAGTGTATTAAAACTCATTAACGTCTAAAATAATCTCCAGAAGTATGTCAAAATATATTCTGAAAAGGCGGCTACACAATTTTGGCATTCGTCGAGCAGCGAGCTACGAGTAATTGCTCGCCCAATCCCGAATAACCGATGTGTTTGGCGATTTATCGCTTCCTCTGATGTGTCCGAAAGACCGACACGCGGTGGATAGCGGGAGCACCGAATGTTCGTCACTCGGCAAATAGCAAGCAACTCATTCACACTACTTGTGTTTCGGCGTGTCGTTGCTCGCTACTCGGCGAATAATGCGTGCATTACCTTATATTTATCACACGAATAATGTGCCGCCTTACCTTATTTTTATCACAAAATGATTATGGTATTTTGACAGCGAATGCAGAATTTAACAATATAAAATACAAACAAAATGAATT
Source organism: Teleogryllus occipitalis (assembly GCA_011170035.1). NCBI lineage: Eukaryota > Metazoa > Arthropoda > Insecta > Orthoptera > Gryllidae > Teleogryllus > Teleogryllus occipitalis. The sequence continues at coordinate 40,366 of BLKR01005645.1, read as the reverse complement.
TTAACGTTAATATAAAGCGATCCATACACTCGGCTAACGTTTTCGTATAAAATTGTAACAGCGAAACAGTCAAAAAGGGAAGAACACGTGCGCAACACAAATTAATGGTAGCCGGAGTGGACGAGTTCTTCCCGAAGATTCATAATCATTTCTCTTTCCACGAAGAAGCAAACAACGAAATGAAAACCGAGAAGGGTGGAGAAGCACTCATCAATCCGGAAATCGACACTCGTAATTTGACTTGTTCGGAAAAATTCGAAATTCATTTCATATTTTCGACTAAAAGATCAGAAACCACAGCAATAATTTCTTCCGACATTCTAAAATGTAATAAAATCGTAAAACAAAACTTCCATCATCCAAGTCTGTAGTTCTTTGTGTAGTGTTTCCTGCATTATCTAAAGGCTATATATTGGGTGTAAGCAGATTAACTATCAAACTAACGAATGACATTTCATATCTTAAAATATTTAACAACTTGCTTGCATTAAACAAAAGTATATACTTCTAAACGACGAAACAAAATCAAATGAAAAGAACACGAACATTATTACACGAGATTTCAAAATTTAGATTATTTAAACATATTAAAACAATTTATTTACATGCAACAGTAATGTTGTATAAACAAAACGGCGTGTAATATCGTGGAAGAGAATAAAAGACCCGTAATTTCCGATGCACCAAGGGACAAGGGGGCCTATGCATTGAAGCTGGGCGGGGGGCGGGGCGGGGCGGGGCGGGGCGGGGCGGGGCGGGGCGGGGCGGGGCGGGACGGGGAGGGGAGGGGAGGGACGGGGGACCCCAGTAGGACGGCGCCGGCGGCCCCGACCCCCCTGCAGATATGCATGATACGGCGCAGTAGTAGCGGCGGCCGGCGCAACGGCCCCGGGCGTCTGTCGGGGCTGAGGGGAAAGTATAAGGTAATATAGCAGCTTGTCACGCAGATCGGCCGCGTTCGATTCCCGGCCGCGTCGGTGGTGGCGGCGGCGGCGGTGACGACGGCGCCCCGCCCCGAGCCCGCCCGCCCGGGCGCCCGCCGCGCCGCAGACACACCGCAGTGTCCTTAGAGCAGGCGCGGGTCACCCCACTGCCCGCGACAGGCAAGCGGGTGGCCGGGCAATCCATTCACATGGCCGCCGGCGGGCCAACGGGAAAGGCGAACCCCTCCCCTCCCCTCGACAGGGCGTTATCACCGTGGCGAGATTTTACGCCTCCAAGGATAATCGAGAGCAAGGAGAGGGGGCAGGGCTAGCATGGACACATTAAACGAGCGTATGAAATATACACTTTGCCTAGGCATCTCCACAAAACCAAGCAAAATATAATCCTCCATGTATCATGAGCCCGATTGGGTCGGCGCCAGACGACACCTGGGCCCTAGTCGGGTAGGAATTGCTTCAATTTTGTGCCACTTTCTTTACAGGAGAGCTATCAGAGTTACGATGCTTCTTTTAATAGTGTACGAAAGCACTTACATTCTTAATACCATCTAATACACTTCATTTACCTGTATGCATTTTGTTATCAATAAATCTTACGACCCTGACTCTTATCGCATGTTCTTTCTACAAATTACCGCACGTTATATTTGGTTCGTAGAGTATGTTCCAGCATTACCTGCACAAACTAATTTTGACTATCATTACAGCGAAATGAAACAATCATATTCTTTCAAATTACTACAATCCAACGTAATGGCGATCCGAACACGTGCAAAGAAAACCAAGCACAAGAGCATTTAATTGAAAATCGCGATGGAAACGTGTAGCGCTTTCTCCAGAAGCGAGATCCTCGTGGCGCGGTGACTTCCTGATCTCCACTGCAAGCGTACGTGGCAAGAGCGCTGCGGGGCACGCTCCCACTGCATCACCCGCTGGCAGCGACACACCCGCCCCGCCCCGCCCCGCCCGTGCAATTAAACAAACCTCACCACACGCTTCCGCAACCACACACGCCGCCGCCGCAGCACATATCTTGCCTACTCATATTCGGTTAATTAATAGGCGCAATCTCGGCGGGGACGGCGCTATCTTTCTTCGAGAGCGCGTACGCTGAGCGTCCTCCCACATACTCCGCGTCGTGATTGGAATTCCCAGATTATGGCGCGCGAGATAACGTCGTTATATCACCGTCAAGGAGACGAGGACCCGCTCCGAGATACTCATCGCGGCTCCGAAATCTCGCCTCGAGAGCTCCTGGGAGGCCGGCCGGCAGGCGCGGCGGCGGGCGATAAAAAAAAAAAAAGCGTCGCGCCAAGCGCTGCCGCCTCTCCATGGCCCAGTCCGGCCGAAAGGGAGGGGTGCGCCACGCAACTGAGCCACCACAGTGCTCTGTAGGCATGTCATCGCGGGAATAAAATGGAACATGCCTAATGAAAACAGAATGGCTCATGGAGATCCCGTGTGAATAACCTAAATATTTCAGCACAGATTCTGAAAATTTTGTGGAAAAATGAACATTTGTATCCAAATTTAGAAAAAAAAAAGTAGGTTCGAGAAAAGAGTTTGAAGCTCATACCTTTTCAATTTTTCAATTTTACTATCCACGCAAATCTTATTAAAAAAAAAAAAAAAAAAAAAAGACAGATAAACAAACCAGGCTATACGGAATTCCCGATTTGTTTCTCAGTTGATTAAAATTAGTCGAAACAATTGTTTCAAAACAAAACGAAAATAAAATTTGAAGCATATAATTAGAAATATTTGTGCATTCAAGGTACAAGGGCATGAAGCAATCGGCGTTCTCAAATATTAAAAAAATAAATACATAAAATAACAAATAAGAAAACTTAAGAACTAGTCAAGAACAGATTTGAGTATGATATTTGAATACGGAAAACTCGGAATTTCTATTTCTGTGATTTACGGGCACGTCAGGTAGGTTGGTTGGTTGGTAGTGATTTCGGGAACGTCAACTACCGAGGTCATTAGTCCCGTAAGCGTAGTGCATGATTTTCCTCAGGAAATGACGGTGATATCCCCCGCTGGATGGCGAGATCCGGCGTCGACTTACCGTCGGCTAGCGGGGTTTCCTATCTCCAAAAAGCGGGGCACCGCCCCAGTCCGGACCAGCTTAAGTTCCCGACCGGTCTCCCGGCGCGTGTAGTAGTGTAGTGCATGTTAGTGTAAGGGTGTGTGTAGGGGGAGAGGATAGAACAAGGAATGGGAAGGACAGATCGCGCGCGGTCCGTGGCCCGTTTGGTAGGGTACTGCTCCGGCATTCGCCTGGTGTATATCGGAGAAACCACGGAAAACCACCGATTAGAGCAGCCGACCTTTAGAATTCTCCTCCAGACAGCGGCTAAATTGGACCTAGCTAGTGCCGAAAATCCTGCCGCCGTCGCGACCCTAACCTAGGAACCTCCCTGTGAGAAGCACTGCAGTGACATCAGTTGACGCACTGAGCCACTCCCGGTCCGAACACTTGCGTCTCCCCTCGACCGCAACAGAAGAACCTCCGGCGGCGCCTCCTTACTGGCAGCCCTCGAGCACCGCAAACGCCACATTCCGCGCATACGTCTCCGCGCCGATATCCATCAGCCTTCAACACCCGTTGCCGGCCGCTGACACCCCGCCAGCCCCGCTCCTCACCCCGTCGAACTGACCGCCTTCGGCTTCGTGAGTGCCCCTTTCCGCCCCTTCCCCGCGGTATCTAAACACCGCCGCACGAAGTGGCGCCTTCCCCGCCGCCTCCCTCGCCCCTTCCACCGACCGGCCTCTTCGCCCCACAGCTCGCGGCGCGGCGACGGCAGCAACAGCAGCACCAGCAACAGCAGCAGCAGTTGCGACCGACCGACCGCCTGCCTGCCTGCACAGAATCAAGAACGACTTCTCCACGCCTCGATATGATATTTATCGTAAACACGACTAAAGAGGTCCCGCGCTGCACATAGTTTTCACGTACGTTCATTACGATTTCGCTCCACCTCATTTACCGCGACATGCCTGCCACATAAAGAACGCGCTCGGTCTTTCTCCTCGGCCGCCGCTGATGGAGGTGAAATGCCACGCCTCTGCGCCGGCGCCAGCCTCAGTTAATATACAGGACGTCACGTCCGCTATCACTCGCCAAGAATAGCCACCGCTCCGCGCAGTTGAAGTAAGTCTTCAAAGCGCCACTTGTGTAGCGAATTCATTTGCCGTCACAACTGACGTACAAGTCATAATATGCCCGGCAGTTGCAGCCTCCAGCTATCGACACCACGAAGAATGGGAAATCATACCAAAGTAATGGGTAGTTTTCCTCGCGTTTTATTACTCTCCAAACATCTCGGAACGAGCACAAGCATCTCCTTTGAAGCCTCTGCGTGCGAGCAACTCGGTGTGCGTCATAGATGCCCACGCCGCCACACGCTGACGTACGTCCTGATGAAGTGTCAAAGGGCAAGCGGAAATGTCTTCCTCTGCACCGCAGAAACTTCAGCACGCGTTCCATTAAATACAACACTTTCAGTCTCGTTTTCAAAAACAAAAGAAAGGCAGACAATTTGGGAGATTCCGTGTTACAGGAATATCTTGTTGTATCATCGGAAAAGGTTGAAGTTAAATACGCCCATCAGTAAACACGTCACGAAATATTTGTTCAGAACCACTGCAAGTGAATGCATGTCAGACACCAGAATCCAGTCAAATTTAATTAGTTGAAGATAACTGATCATATAAGTCACAGATGCTAAGTTCACCGTGCCAACATAAACGGGAAATAGAGAATCGAGGTTTACACGTGGATCACGACCAAATTTCCTCGAAAGCCCCGCAGACTGAGGAAACCATTGAAACACACATCCATTGGACTACCACACATTCACGTACCTTTCGCCCAACACCGTTCACTCCACCCGACAACTCCACTTCGGAAATCCGCTCGAACCCGGAACCTCCCGTATCTCCAAACAAGCGAGCGCCTTTCCGCCTACCGGCCCACGTTTCACACAGTGGATTCGCAGTGGATCGATACCGACGCGCGCAATGGACAAGCAAACAGAAGCGGCAGTCAACATGCGGCAGAACACGCGTCCTCGGAGCGAAGCCGTTCAACGGCGCCCCGGACGTCACAGAGGCGGCGGCGGCGGCAGCAGGCGCGTCACATGCGGAAGCGGCCACGGCGGGGGCGGCGAAGGCCACGGCGGTTGCACTGCAACAGCTCGCGGTCGCGCACGGGCGCCTGCCTGCCTGCCCGCCCGTTACTAGGATGCAGGAATGCACCAACCGACTGCACTCGGCGCCGGAGCCGGGCTCTAAACCTTAATGCGCGGCAGTAAACGCCCTGACCTGTCTCTCGCTAGTTACAGGGTTCAATTACCCGCCGTCCGAGGAGGCATAAACCTCTCCCCGAGTGCATTGCCGAGCGCGACCGCCTTCGCAGGGAGGTCGAGGAAAAACGGCGTCAAGGGGACGGGGTGGAGGAGAATGTTGAAGGAGGCTGGGAGAAAGGGGAAGAAAGAGGCGGAGAAACCAAGGATAGAGGCGTTGCTTCAGGCGGCGGAGAGATGAAGCGATTAAAGTGATAGAGTTGTGGTCATGAGGTCAGGAAAGGACTACTAGGGCGAAGGAGGCAGGCCCAGGTATAGACAGAAAGACACTGGCAGACGTTCGAGAACAACTACGTTGGTACAGCAACAACCACCGATAAAGTATCAAAGAGTCGTTATCCAAAATCCCAATTTATTTTTCGTCATGCTGTTGTTAGTTACATATATTTTTTAAACGCAATTTCAATCAAACTCCAGCTCAGAAATAATCATTAAAACGTCACGTCTAATATAATCTTCAAATGTTTACTTATTAATTTTTTAAATAACTGTCACACACATTCGTGTACGAACATCACGCTTAATGGTGTGTTTACTACCTACATTATATAAAGAACATAAACAAACTGAGCTCCACTTGAATATTTCTTTATTGCCATTCGCATAAAGTTGAACACGCCGGAGCCCTGCCGCAAACCCACAATTCCTGGTTCGTAAACAAGTCAACAACATCGCCATTACTCCCCGTAATCCCCCTCGCGGGAGCTTTCCCGGCTCCCGGGGCGATCGCACACCCGCGGGAATGCAGCCGTGTTTTCGGCGTGCAATATACCCTTTAACCGTTCTTGCAATATCCTATTACTGCGTTCTGGAATGCCGCTAACTGGATCATGCAGTGGCGGCTCTGAAGGTGATGTAAGCCGGCGCGGCGCGGCGCGGCGCCGCCGACGACGGTGGCGGCGGCGGTGGCGGCGGCCGAAGTGGGGCACGGTAACGCGGCGGGAGGGACGCCGGTTCGAGCCCTAAGCCGCCTTCGCCGCACGAACGCCCGGCCGCGTGACCAGCCCGCTATCGCTCGCCACTGCCCGGCATACCTCGGCGCCCAACGAGGAAAATACCATGTTTGCGACGCTTCGCGCTGTCGTCCGGCGTGCGAGGCCAATTCAAGTCAAGAAGCGACGCATTGCCAAAAATAAATAAATAAATAAATAAATAAATAAAATTTCTAAAAAATAAAAACAAAACATGCGTTGACATTCTCAGAACAAATGATTTGTTCTATCAGTTTCAGCAAGACCACCGTTTTCACTCACTTATTAATTGTTCACTTCAACTCTATTCACAGTTCAGAAGATAGATAACACTACAATGACACCAAAGGAGATGCAAAACGATCGTACCTCGAAGAAGAACTTGGGAGTGATACCAACTGACCGTTGAGTGAAGATTTTTCATGAAGATACACACCTGAAAACAAAAAGAAAACGTTACAAGGTGTTATTTTACCAGCCTCACAAACAAATAAAATTATTGTTAATGGAAAATATAACCACATAAATTATGATTGCAATTAAAAAATAACATTAAATTCTTGTTAGTTGCTTTCTGTAAGCAGTTGAATGTATTAAAAAAATACCACACCTATGTTTATGTCAAGTGTATGCCGCGTGCCACGTTTATCAATAAACTTTCACTCTCGTACAAAAGCGTACGTTCATCGTCGCGACACATCCAGCAACTAAGAGCACATCCCCGCGCAATTCAAGTAAATGGGCGTTGCTAAGTTGAATGCCATTGGAAGAAGAGCGCCAGGAGGCCCGAGGACGTTGGGCGGGGGCTAGCGCGGGCGGAGGGGGCGGGGCCGGCCTCTAGCTCGATCGCAGGCGCCCGGGGGCGGGTCCCATTTGTACAGTTTGTCATCGCCGGACCGCTGTCGGGGGCGGGGGGGCGGCGCAAGGGCTACCACGGCGCAGTCGCCGCCGCGGCAGGGCGGCGGGGAAAGTGCTACTGCAGGCGCGTGCACTCGACGAAAGCGCCCGACCCGCGCTCGCATGATTTAATGCGTCAGGTCCACACTCCCGCAACGACTCGCCCCGCCCCGCCCCGCCCCGCCCCTCCCTGCATGCAAACGATAAGTGTCGCGAAAACGCGGCGACAGTGATTTAAGCAACCAGCTCAACAAACATTTGGTTGGGTACATCTGATTCCTTGAAAAGGTGTCTACCTTACACAGGTATCCCTTAATGCATTGTGTTTCAGCTTTCTTTACTCGCCTGTACTTCGTGTCGTGCATTATTTTTCATTTCTACGGTACATTCTATCTTTGTCTATTGACTTCAATTTTTAAAATTTGATCAATTTTTCATCAATTCATCAACTTTTGAAAACTGATTGCAATTGTTGCACTTAAAATTACAAGCATAACCCCATTTTTCGAAAGAAGTAATCAATTCTCATTTTAAGCATTTTTTTATCTATACTTATTTATTTTTAAAAAGTCAAAGCGTAAATAAATCTGCTTTATTTCACGCGTACAGCGTATGCATAAAAGTATCTTCTCATTCGGAAATCTTCAAATTTTTTCTTCCAATGCATGGCACGTCTCAAGACGTTCTAAAATGGTTCGACAATCCTGACACGGAAGTTTGCCGTAAAGACGGAAATGCGTGGGCGTCCTACATTTCGAAAGATATCGAATTACACGAGCACCGTAAAGAGCTAACGATGTTATGGCCAATAAAGCAGCAATATTCTTTGACTGCGACTAGACGTCTCCGAGCTAAAAATAATGCCAGGCAATAAAGCAATAGTATTCTTCGATGGCGACGGCGACGGGCAGTCGACTGCTCACGTAACACAGAGGACGCAAACGAACGCGTGAAGTAATACAAAAATTTAACTACCGTTCTCACGTAACGCAAACAAAGAGAGCCCCGTAATAGTCCACTTCCGCTTTCCAGGAGCGACGGGATGAGCTATTTTTGCTACCTGCATTACATTCCGCCACGTCACCCCAGAGTCTAGCAATTGCCTAAGCATCCTGTATTCATTCATTCCCCCGCAAACACACAGAAGCCCACATCAGCAATACCAGAAATACGTACTCAACGCAAGGAGCTTTCTTATGCTCATCTGAAGGCTACCTTCTCGCTCTCACATCACATCTTGCACAGATGCACGTGAAGGAACGCCTGTACTCCAATCGCATCACCGCGCGCGCGCGACGCCGTCAGACATCGTGAAGCAGGACAAGCAGAAAAGTCGAACTCCGGACCTAATGCAAATGGCAACCGATTCTTTCCCTGCGCGAGCCCAGACATCATTTGGCGCGTGTGCAGGCGGAGGAGAGAGGCGGAGGGGCCTCCAGCGGGAAAAGCGCTGCCTTGTGTCCTCCACTGCTCGGGGTTTCGCACGGTTGATAAACAGAAACCGCCATTAGGTCGCGCTGCGGTCAGGGGTATCCGCGTTGTTCCCACCACCGCACTGCGAATCGCGGGTTGCAACGCTCCGGGAACGCGCCGTGGAGAAGAAGAAAAAAAACGACTGGCGCTCCACCACATCATTCACAAGTGAAAAGCCAAGCGTAATGAACGAAATCAACGACTAACAACAGACTGCGTGGGGAGATGCGTTGTTAGAAACACAACTCCACTAATTTTCAAGACGATACGATGGCATACACACCGGAACGAGACACGCCAAACAACAAAAGTGTCTAGTAGAATTTTAGAGCGTTTTAACAAAAATTCAAGTATTCGTGTTAAAATGTCAGCATGCGCCACCTCGTTTTCAAAAAATGTTGAACTTCTGCCGAGTATTATACGCCTTGGCAAAAAATTCGCAATAACATTACAACATTCTTAAAATTCATCTTTTAATAGGAAACTTGAAGCTTTGAGCCGCATTCCTGCGAAGTCCGTTGATAAGCCGCAAACTCGCGCGAAGCGGCAGCGCGCGACGGCGCGGCGCGGCGCGGCCCTCAGGGCGTCCGCATGCCCGCTACACCTGGCTGCCACCAAGTCGTTACGGATATGAGTGATGGCCGTTCCACGCACAGGAATAATATTAAAAAGGTAAAAACGGCGTCGGAGAGAGGGACGGAGAACGGCTGGAAGAGAGAAATAGAGATGGGTAGAGCGCCAGCTCGACGGGACCGGTTCGGGCAGCGAACGCTTGTCCGCGCGCTCCTGCCCTCGCCCTCGCCCTCGCCCTCGCCCTCGCCCTCGCCCTCGCCCTCGCCCTCGCCCTCGCCCTCGCCCTCGCCCTCGCCCTCGCCCTCGCCCTCGCCCTCGCCCTCGCCCTCGCCCTCGCCCTCGCACTCGCCCTCGCACTCGCCCTCGCACTCGCACTCGCACTCGCACTCGCACTCGCACTCGCACTCGCACTCGCACTCGCACTCGCACTCGCACTCGCACTCGCACTCGCACTCGCACTCGCACTCGCACTCGCACTCGCACTCGCACTCGCACTCGCACTCGCTCTCGCACTCGCACTCGCACTCGCACTCGCACTCGCACTCGCACTCGCACTCGCACTCGCACTCGCACTCGCACTCGCACTCGCACTCGCACTCGCACTCGCACTCGCACTCGCACTCGCACTCGCACTCGCACTCGCACTCGCACTCGCACTCGCAATCGCACTCGCAATCGCACTCGCACTCGCAATCGCACTCGCACTCGCACTCGCAATCGCACTCGCAATCGCACTCGCAATCGCAATCGCACTCGCAATCGCACTCGCACTCGGTCTCGCCCTCGCAGGCACGCCACGCTTCTACTTCCACGGATGGGCGACGGCAGACGCGGGTCGGATATAACAATGGAGAAGAGGAAGGGAATGCAAAGCTACAAATTATCAAACCAACTGACAAATGCGACGAAGTTCTTTATGCACGAAGATCAGAAGAGAGCAAATGAAAGACCGCCATAAGGCACAGAACAACAAATAAAACGTTTATCTCGCTTTCAACCGTCTTGGAAAGAGTGTAATGGACAGAGAAGAATTAGTATAAGGGACGGAAAGAGAATAAACGGTACAAGTGAAACGCATTAGACAGATCACATACAAGAATGCCGGTGAAAGGAGCTGGAAATAGTGCAAATATAATAAACTACTGGCGCGGAAACAGCACGTACTTTTTCATTTTTATTTTCACGCAAAATTACTCAAATTTTCGAAAAATTGTATATGTCCTTATTTCAAAATCTATCTTTAAGAAATAATAATCTTTAAGAAATTTAATTAAGGGAAAAATCTCTATCTTTATATATTAATATATTTTAGTTGTAGGAAAACTCCGGAACAAAATTGTACTTTCCCAAACATCAGTGTGTTCAAGGAACATGAGACCTGCACTATTCTTTTAAACGTCCTTCACACTACACAACAACAAAATTTAATCAAAAACGATGGGGCCTTTTTTTTTTTTTAATTTGGAAAATGTTCCAAGGGCTTCATGTAAAGTACTCCCCAAAATTAAAATATCAGTTTCAAATTCAAGGGGGTCACGACAACAGCCAGATCGATTGTGGAATATAAAGTTAGGAGAAGATCGGCTGAACAGTGTAACCACTATTGTAGCACACAGACGTTTTGCGTCATTTTTCTGTATCAAGGATCCACAAAACATGTATTCTGGCTACACCACGTGCTACAGGATTTTTTTTCTACATTTGGCAACTGGAGTTATCCGCTTTTTCGTTACCAGGGCCCTGTAATAGAGTTTTTCTGCCCAAAATACTCCGTTCTTTCGCGCAGCATTACGTAACTTTCTCTCTAGTCCGTAGCGAGAAAGTACAAAGCATTGAAAATTTGATGGAAATGCCAAAAAGAATTAAGCAATATCTACAATCCGATTTCCGCGCACTAAGGTGTTAGACCAATGCGCGAGGTGGGGTGGGGCGGGGCGGGAACGGGCAAATTACAGGAGGCGGCGAAGCGATCGCCCGGCGCGCAGCGGTGCGTCTCCGCGCCTCGCCGCCTCCCCCGTCAGCGACTTCGTCCCGCGACGCCCCCGCACGGCGACCGGGAGCGGTGGCTCAGTGAATCTAATGATGTCACTGCAGTGCCTCTGTCCGGGAGGTCCTAGCGTCCGAGTCCCGACAATACCTTTTCAGCCAGGTCCAATTCAGTCGCTGTCTGGAGGAGAATTCTAGCGGCCGGCTGCTCCGATCGGTAGTTTCCCGTGGTTTCTCCGATCAACACCTGGCGAATGCCGGAGCAGTACCCTACCAAACCGCGCGCGATCTGTCCTACCTCTTCCTTGTCCTATCCTCTCCCCCGCACATACACTTACACTAACATGAACCACACTACCACACATGTTGGGATACCGGTAGAGTATGTACCGGCTCGGGAGGTGCCCCGCTGATGGGAGATGTATGGCTGAGGAAAACCCCATTAGTCGACGGTAGGTCGGCGCTGGATCTGAGCTTCCGGTGGGGAAAAACCACCACCACCTCCCCGTAAAAACACGCACTACATTTACGGGAGTAATGACCATAGTGGTTGGCGATCCCGGAATAACCAGCAATCAGCCCATACAGCGGCGCGATGGCACGGCCCCCTCTACGTTAGATGAAGAACGCACGCGCTTTCCAACTGCACCCACCTCCTTACTAATGAAGATTTGCTTTCGCCATTACACCCAACATTTTTCGGCGTCAAGAGATCTACGAAGCAACGGTTTAGAATGTTGATGCTTAACCTTATATAGCACTTAAGTGAAATATGCACGAATCAAATTAATCAGAGCTCAAAAGTAGGCAGCCGCTTCGAAAAGTTCTGATAATTATGCATCAATCTGTACGATTCCATACTCTCAAAATTCAAGAAATGTTTAAGATTAAAACTATTCCATTCTATAGAAAGAATTGAAACACAGAATGCACAATAAAATGTGTCTACTTATTCATCCGATAAGATAGCTAAGTTTTGAAGTACGGGACTTCATATAATCTTGGATAATCGATTGTCTTCTGAGAAATTCTATAATCACAAAATTTCTTGAATAACAAAAGAATATTATGTAAACCGACTTCATTCTAGGAAAGTTTTGATATCGCGATAAAAATTTTATTCCACCTACCTATGATATCTATATCAATCATGTATATCGGAAATCTGGCTCTTATCGACTTCCTTTCATTCTAATTCCGACAATAGATATATTAACAGATGGCTCGATTTGTAATAAAAAGCGGTTTCGCGAAACAGGGTCTGGAACAGTAAGCAGTGCAAATTGAACGACTCCGCGAGAAACACTTCCTTCCAACTACTGTTAATATGCCACACTGATATGTGAAAACTTACACCTACATGTGTTTAAACATTTCCGAAAACACGTTTTTCGAAGAATAAATTTACATAGTTAACAAGGTACAAACAGTAACAACTTCAGGGAAAAACTAAGAAAAAATCTATGACTTTAGGTAACCCGTTCGTTTTACTGGAGATCATAAACCAAAGGTAACGAAAAACGATACTTTTATGTAACTATCAATATCCGTCGGACATGGAATTCAAGTCCAGCGCATGATGCAACTCGCACCGCAAAATTTCGGCAGTAAATCAGACTTCCCAAATAACTACCGTACCGACACACGTTACTCAACATCAACAGTCGGTCCATGTGGTACACGAAGCGGTACATTGGTGATGGAAGGAGGAGAACCATCTAGTTTCTCCCCCGGGAAACGACAGCACGCAATGAAGAGCCATTGCGGGAAGTCGGCGCCGCGGAAAGAGAAAGCAGTTCGCTCATTTCCCAATCGGCGCCCGCGGGCCGCGAAATCTGCGCAGGCGGCCTTGCGCCTCGCGGATCGCCTCCGCCTCTGCCCCCCCTCACCCCCACCCCCGCGTCTGCCTAGCGCTCTCGACTCGAAAGGAGCGAAACGCGCGCATACTCAACGAGTTTTTTAAAAAAAGTTATTAATAAATAGCACTTCTACAAACTTCACATGACTAGAACCTAAAAATAAGATTCCCATTTAATTTTCCATTTCAAAGACCTTTTGAAAGAAACGATTTAGTCGCCGTAGCCAATAGTAGAGAAAATACTATTGATTCGTTCACAACTTTTTTCCTAATTAATTGCTTTATTTACATCAATTACATGTGATAATTTATGTTTTTAAAATATATTTCAATTTTCATACGGTTTTAATTGTCCTTGAATAAAGCTAGTTTATCAACTATAACCTACCAAAATGGTAACTTGTTTTAAATAAATTTGCATCGGATAGTTTAAAAAAAACACGGAAGACCTCTAACGGGAAATTAATACACAATGACACCTCTCGACAACGCCACCTCTTCAAGACCGTCCCTCAAAAATACCAATTTTAATGTATTTATCACGTGGTCGACTCAAAGAGGTTTCCCTGTACTTTATAAAACTACATTTTAAATATACTGAGAACTACCCCCACCAAACACGTCAAAAAGTGTCCGCTTAAAGTTTAAAAAACATGTACAAAAACTATCAAATTTCACTGAAATGTTCGTAATTGCAGAGCATTAAAATGGGTTGACACACTTACTGTATCATTATAATTAACAATTCACGTCATTTTGCAGAAAATTTGTTACAGCAGATACTTGGAAAACAAAAGAAGATGCGCCGCGCGAGTCCTGTGCTCGCATTCGAATCCCTTGCACAGCACTTGCGCGCCGTCGCCTCGTTGCGTGAACGACGCGCGAAATCGCCGCCCACCTCGGGCGAAAGCGCTCGTAGATTCTCATGCCAAATATGAGGAGGGAAATCGGAACCGGCGCGCGGCAAAACGGAGACATGAATCCTACACGATTGCCATTACCCTTCACTCACGCATACACAATCATTTTCCGAAGAGACAAAGTTTGTACTTATTAACGAAATAACCTCATCCAGTTACAACCTGGAATATCATTCAAACCAAAGTAAATTATGATAAACGCTTACTGTGGTTATTTTGTTGTTGTTGTTTTCCTTTTCTCTTTCTGCTTGATCGACTTTGTGTTACAAATGCCAACATTCTTCTACAATAATTAACTTGAATTTCTATGGGTGCAACTAGGATTATACTCTAAATTTGAATGATTGCAATATTAAGAAACGTAATTAGAGATTTAAAACGTGTAGAATAATTAATAAAATCTAGTTAGGTTAGCTACACATGGTGAAGATTACGGCGGTCTCAGATATCAACAACGAATTGTCCTGGGTTTCTCGAAGTTTTACCATGGTTACGATTTGACAGAAAGACCTGTATTTTAAAATGCAAAACCGGATTCGATATTTTTGTATGAAGGGGTGTGGAGAATATAAGTTGAGCTCTTTACATGTTTGAGAGTTTGTAATGCACAATGGTGATTTGGTAATTAAATGTTTGATGATTTGCAATTTTATTATTTCTGATGCTTTATTTTGGTATTCAGAATTCTACTAGAGAAGAATACTTGTATTATTAGTGTGACCACTGTAGAATTCAAAGCTCATATTGACAATGTATCATCTGAACGTCACCAATAACGTAGTTGTTGATGCAACTAGAAAAAAATTAAAAAGTTATTACATAAATTGCCTAACAACAAATTCGTTCAAAACGAGAACACATTGTTCGCATGAAAATACAAATTGACGTTATAAGGAAAATTGACGGACAATATTTGGGAACTATATCGAATAACCGAATACCTATACCGAACTATACCCTATAATACAATAATAATAATAATAATAATAATAATAATAATAATAATAATAATAATAATAATAATTACTTCTACAAGAAAAATCCTGGACCTACAATACATGCCATACAACAGAGAATTATGAAGTAATATTTATGCCAACAGGAGAGATGTTTTCTTTATGCAAATTCATTATTTTCGATACTACTAACCCACTGCTCCATTTCGAGACACGTGCCAATGAATTTCCGATCTTAAGACATAAAACCGATAATAAAAACTGAGATAGAATACATAGTATTATTAACACAATTATCAGAACACCGAAACGAGACGTCAGAAAAGATAAAAGAAATCACCAAACTACGAAGATAACTTGGCAGAAGATCGAAGTTCAAGAGCAGAGAAATAAATTAAGTTAACCCGTAAATTGCACACGAAAACGACCCCGACGCGGGCGGAAATCCTCCAAGAAAATGACACGAAAGTGAGCGAAATACGAAAGCGAGTCAGCGCGGAATGTAGGACAGAGAGAGAGAAAGGGTTGGGAAGGGATGGGGTGGGGTGGGTAATCGGTGTGTAGTTACAGAGAAGATTACACGGCGAAGGGAAGTCAATGAAGTGCAGACGAAGGCCGCGGGGCAGTAACGGCGGCCGAGTAGATGAGGCGCGATATCGCCAGGCCCAGTGGAGCAGTGGGTCGCCGAGAGACCGCGGCGAAGGGCGGCGCGGGGGCTGGCTGCAGCCGAAGAGAGCAGCACGCGTGAATAGGTATCGGGTAGCGGTGCAAGGGGGCGGGGCCGTGGGGGGGCGCGAAGGCCAGGCGCGGCGGACGGGGGCGTGTACTGGAGCGCCCTGGCGGCGGCTCTCTACCTGCCCCCGCCGCCCGCGGCCGCCAGCCACCCAACCTGTTCCCCCGCGCGCACTAAGTGACGGCCCTAAATGGCCATGTTATTTGGCAGATGCTTTCATTATTGACCAACATCGTTAAGGTGCCTTCCTCGGCGCAGGACCAAAGAAAAAATGAATGAAAAAAAAAGAGAATTCCTCCCCCCTCTTTTAAAAGCGACCGCTTCCTACACCTATAAAAAATGTACCAACAAAGTTTCGCCCCCCGAATCCTTCGTTAGGCCGTCTCCTCCAACACAAACAAATCCACTTCTCGCTCTGAAACGCAGTCACCCGCGGCGCGGCGCGGTGAGGCGCGGGGCGGGGCGGGGCGGAGCGGGGCGGGGCGGGGCGGGGCGGGGCGGAGCAGGGCGGAGCGGGGCGGGGCGGTGCGGGGCGGGGCGGGGCGGGGCGGGGCGGTTGCAAACGCGGTGGTGACAGCGTTCCCCCCGAGTGCGCACGCAGCCGCTCGCCGCCCCCGCAGCCTCCGCCGTTCCGCTCGCGGCGCCTCTCCTCCTCCTCCTCGTCCACCGCGACACGGCCCGTTGCCCCAAGGCCGCCATCCACTCCCTTCCTCCCTCCCACCGAAAATTCCACAATTTTTCGGCTTATTTTCAGACACGCAATTGGCAGTTCCTTTGTGCTTGGCGCGGCCGCCGCAACAGTTGTCAACGGCGGCTTCGAGGAATTCGCGTGCTTCGCCTTCCCTAAATAGACGCTTCTATGAAAACTGTTCAACTGCGCTGATGCAACTCTCATCAGCAATCATTACGCATGCCCTCGTGATTTACGGACACATTCACGCTACGACAGTCCAGCAATGCAGTAAATGTGAAAATGCAAATTTCAATGGCTGAAGTAAAAAAGAGTATACAATGATAATAGTAAAAAGTATATAATGATGAGATGAATGTTTTTGTACAACAAGAAGTACAGAGGAGAACAATGTTTCAAGAACTCTACTAGCTGAGAAGTCTAATTCCACCAAAAAGCAATGCAGTATGGCAAAAACAACATCTTGCACCGAACCCATTCCATTCCTTAATCAGTGGTAAACGGCTGTGGATCACAACTTGGCCCTCCACCAGAAGCGAACTGCGAAGGAGGCGCGAAGCGTTGCGCGCACCGAAACCGCAATGCCCTAATTACACCCTCGCAAAGTGAACGCGCGGCGGCGGAGCGGTCGCTGTGGGAAGCGCTCCCAGCAGCGCCTAAACTGCGACTGTCCCTACCTGGCCATTAGGGGCCGCGCGCTTGTCGTATCTGCCGACGACGACGGCCGCGCCGCGCCGCGCAGAGTGATTACAGTGATTTCATGCGCCCCAGCGGCCGGCGAGGCAGCGCGCGCGGCGGCGGCGGCAGCGGATGGGTAGGTCGGGAGGCAAGTGGGGCAAGGAGCGGCCACAGCAAAACAGACAGCCGCTAAGAAGCATCTCAAACACCGAATGGGCGTCTGGTTGATTGATTGATTTTTTTCGTGTTTCAGGGCGCGTCAACTGCTTCGGTCGTTAGTCCCGTTAGTGTAGTGCATGTTTTTTTCTCTGGAGATGGCGGTGAACTTCCCCCGCTGGATGGCGAGATCTGGCATCGACCTACCGTCGGCTAGTGGGGTTTCCCCCTAACAAGGACTCTCCCACTAGCGGGGCACCGCCCCAGCCGGGATAAGCTCTAAGCTCCCGACCGGTCTCCCGGAATATGTGATAGTGTGGTGCATGTTAGTGTAAGTGTGTGTGTAAGAGGAGAGGCTAGGACAAGGAAGAGGAAGAAAGATCGGGCGCGGTCCGTGGCCCGTTCGGTAGGGTACTGCTCCGGCATTCGCCTGGTGTTGTTCGGAGAAACCACGGAAAACTACCAATCAGAGCAGCCGGCCGCTAGAATTCTCCTCTAGAGAGCGACTGAATTCGACCTAGCTGAAAAGCTAGTGTCGAAAATCCTGCCGCTGTCAGGACTCGAACCTAGGATCTCTCGGTCTGAGGCGCTGAATGGGCGTCTGGCAGAAGCAGCTCACTGGATCCCATTGAAAGCGGGAGAGAAACAAAACCGAGGGTCAAGGAAAAGTTTTAAGCACAAATTTGCGTGACATTAGATGTAAAATAAGTTCAATGTGTTAATTTAGTGCTTACGGATAGTAAGAAGAATAAGAAAATGTAGAAACGAGGTGTTGAACAACGGATTATTATTGTTGGGAAAATTCTGGCGAAATATAAAATTGACGTCAAGTAAATCAACTCATTAGAAACCAAACTAACATCGCACATGAATTACTGCTAATAGAAAATATTCAGACAAAGACAATATTTCATCGAAAGGCTAACATAATATCGACGATAAGTAAGGAAGTGTGACATACCATCCAAGCCCGAGTAAATTCTAGCTTCCTCTTACATATCTACAAATAACGTCATCTGGAGAATTATTCATCCCATGCAAAAGCGATAGTTTCAAGGACTGCTCATGTATCTCATTAAGAACAGAAAGGATTAAAAAATACGTTAGTTCCAGGTCAACGCCGATCCGTTATTCGTTAGCGTTCGTGAAAACGCCAAAATAATCGTGAAAGGCCGCTTGCTACGGAACCAGTTTAATTGGTAAGTACCGGGAATAAGGAAATGTGGAATAACGCAACCTTATAATGTTTGTTGGAACCGTAGAGAAACATAATGAGTATTTATGAATTAAAGAAATAGGACAAAAAGTATCGTTCAAAATTCCCAATGAGAGAAATCTCCGCAATATTCATAAATCAATAAACAGTAATATTACAATTTAATGAGAATTCTTCCAAACTGTCAAGAAAAAATATGGTCAAATCTTTGAAAGTGTTTACTAAACATTTTAAACCCATCTCGAGTTCAACGCGATCTCGTTAAAGGAATGGATCCACACATCAAAACTACACTCTCGCTTTCGAAAAGGAACGCATTTAAAACACGAGAAAATAGTAGTTTAAATTACGAAACTCTTTACCTCATAAATTAGCCACAAACAAAAGCCCGGCATCTTCAATGGTACATCCAAAAACAACGAACTACCATTACCTGCAATTTTTTCACCATAACGTGTGCAAATTCACAGATTCGTTCACACAAATTAACGGTAGCACAGCTCACCCACGCGGTTCCAGCTACCCCCCCCCACACACACACACACAAACAATAGCGCAACTTGCACATCACACAGCAAGATTTCGTTCACGGGCGGCAGGAACGGGGCCTGCGGGGCGGGGAGGGGGCGGGGCCGCTTTCTTCATTCACCGCCCGACTCGGGAGGGGCGGCGGCAACACGCAGCGCCTAGGAATCTCCCTCCCGCCCGCCGCGACGTGCATACGCGTCCCGCAATTCGCGCAGAACCCGTTAAAAGAAGCGCGCGGCCCATAAGACGCCGGAACGCGGCAATTAGCGCGCAGCACGAGACGGAACACGCGCCGACCTGGAAGCGCCGAGCGCGGGAACTTTACGAAGGGCCCGCGCGCCAACGCCTCGCTCCATTCACAACACAGCTCCGGAGGCGGGGCCCGCGGAGGCTGCTTAGAGATACAAGAGACGGAGAAAACAGGCTACGGCAACTACGGTGGAGGAGAACGGTGAAGTTTGGGTGTGATGAGAGGTGATCGCAGTGATGGCTTTCATAACGATAGTAAGTAGTGCCTTTGTGACAGCGCCTGACTTCAATAGAGAAACTGTGATGCGAGGCAGCTTAGCATTTACACATCCTTAGGTGACCTTCGTCAAGGCAGGTTCAAGATGAGAAAACACAGCACTCGGCTTGACATGAGAGTCTCATTAACGAAGCTTACCCGAAGCCTCCAGCAGCTCCCCCTACATTTGGTGAAGACTGGAAGGTCGACTTCTGGCACTATCTCCTGAAATTCAAACAACAAGCACAACACCTCTGAAGCAAAAGAAAGGATACTGGAAGGATAGGTGGGGCACAAGATACGAACGTGAAACAAAAGAAGATACTTAGAAACCAAAACGATCAAATGAGAGAAGATGCTGCACACAAAAGGACTGATGCATCGTGAAAATCGACGAAAGGCGAAGAAAACGGAGAAGCTGAACAATGAAAAAGAAACACGAGCCTGGAGAGAACACCTGGGAAGAGAAAAGCCCGAAGGGACCGGAGCAGGCAAGCGAGTGACGCCGTCTTCCAGCGCCGCTCCGAGGCATCCGGCAACGCACCTCATGGCCGGAGCTGTACTCCCGCCTCATTCCATTCACAAGACGGGCTGGGCGGCCGAGGCCGTTCTCCTCCGCAAGAAGGGGTTCCAAAGGCCGCCTTCCCGGGCGGGGGCCGAGTTTTCTCGACGCGTTCCGTGAATCGGCGCGTACCTCGAAAGACCTCCGCGGCCGCCGCGCCGCGCCGGGCGTCGGGCGTCGGGAGGCGGCACGGGACGGGACGGGACGGAAAGCCGGGATGTCGACCGGTCTCCACCGCCGCCGTATACAGAACCTGCCCCAATTTTTTTTCGAACCCGGACCGGCCTGGGACGCAGAGAACCGGCAGGAAACGGTGGAGACACGGGCATAAAGGAAGGGCGACCGGCACGCCGGAACGCGTTGCGTCGCGCCGCGCCACGTCGCGTCGCGTCGCGGAAGAAGAAAAGAACCAGGTCCGCGGCACGGAAGGCGTTCCCGAGCAAGAGATGACAAAAAAAAACACACGATGTTTTTGAAACATCGATATATTAATATCGATATTTTGCTTTCGATGTTTTCTTCACATCGATATTTTGTAGTCAAAACATCATTTTTTTAAATTTTTAATAAAGCAATTATGGACGTTTTGCAACATTCTCATTACCACGCTGCATATTTCGCTTGTGCAATCTGAGGAAGTTTGAGAGCTCGCTTTTTTGTTATCGGTAGGCGTGTCTTTGCCTGAATCGATAGTAGGGTTAGAAATGGCTCTCTGACGTTTTGACAGGTCGTGAATCAGACTCACTCCACCCAATCGAGGGAAGTGCTACAGTGACATTACACAGTGCTGTAATTAAAATTGGATAGAAAAATAGCAAGTTTATTAGTCTATATTTAAAACATCGATGTTTCTTTGTCGATATTTTCATCAGCATCGAAAACCCTTTAGGGAGTATCGATATATCGATGTTTTGATCTGCCAACACTATCTCGAGCGCGCCTCTGCATCCGTTCCCGTCACTAGGTGGTCTTGCTTATGCTACTGAGAAGCAACCATCCAAAACGTTCAAATATATATATCACAAATTTTACACTTTTCAACGTAGTTTTTAACTCAACGAACAAAGTACTAGACATTTCACTTTTTTTATGAAAATAAAACTTGTAAACGTAACGTAAAAACAACAGAAATCAATTTTTGCCAAATGGACATGTCACCATTTGAATGTTTGCTACTCAACTTATTACAGCTACTAAACTACATTAAAAACGTAACACAGAAAAAATTAATGAAAATTGATAATCTTATTCATGACACGCCAAAAAATGACAATGATATTTCGTCAGAACATTTCATCACGAAGTCAGGAAAAACATGACGAAACATCAGTACTGCACAAATGAAATCCCTAGATGCTGCAATGTGTCGATCGCGTTGCTATGTCGAGAAGTTCTTACCAACTACGTCAACCTGGGAATCAATAGTTAACATTGAAGTACTGTGGACTACAGTACATTTACTTCTTACAACAAAATACAAATTCTATTACGTTAACGAATCAAGATATGCCATGCCAAAATTATAAACGATTAAAACGATTAAATTATACACGATAGAACCTTTCATTACTAATTCATGTAGCTCTTTCCAACGCCACTAATTTGAAACGAATATTGCGGCTAGACAACTTCAACGCACGCACAGTAAATTAAGAAAAGCCCAATTCACTACCCTTAAAACGAGTTCTCAACAACCCGGTCATCTACAAATCATCCACCAGCTTCGATCGAACTCGTCATCCAGATAAGCATAACAGCCGCAACGTACGCCCTCGCTCCGCGGCGCGGTGGCCAAAATTTTCGCGACAGTCGGGCCATTCGTCTTGCAGCGGCCGCGGCGGCCTCTGCAGGTCTCCGCCCCCCTTCTCTTCCTCGATCGTCCATCGCCCCACATTCCATTCGCCCGCGCCCCTCTCGCCCCGGTCCATCGCCGCGCCGCGCCGCGCCGCGCCGCGCACCTCGCTCCCCCCAGACCGCTACTTCGCCGCCCACCGCGCCGGCCATTTTTTACACCCGAGATATATTCACAACTAAACCGCCCGCTTTGTCCGCCCTCGGCGGCGCTCATTTGCGAAACTCAAACCGCGCGAGCGCGCGCGCGCCCGCCGCGTATTTTATAGCGACTTCGTGGCGGCTGCGCCCGCCGGCGGCGGCGGCGCGACCGGGGCAACGACGAAGCGGGGCGGCAGCCAACCTGGCCACGTACCGCTATTATGCGGCAAGTTAAAAAAGATGCAGCTGATACATGTGGGCCGCGTTCACAGACCTGCCCAAATTTCAATAAGGAAAACATCCAAAATATTCAGCACGTTAAGTGATGTTGTTGGCTCGATTGAGTGAAAGAAGAATTCGATCAATAATGAAATTGTAACCAAAGATGAACTTCGAAAACGCCGATCGTGCGCCAATCGAACACTTACGATTCGATTATGCAATTCCTCCAATAGTTTATACGTTAGGAGCTAACAATAGAACATCAGACGTTTTTATCGAATAATACATTATTAAAGTGAATAAAAAACATTTTGTTATGGGGAGGGCCAGAGGAAAAAGGCACAGAATAATCTAGAAGGGGTGGAACAATCTTAATACAGCTAACATTGTACGCAGGTTGGCCGAGGGCTGCCTTATGCAAATGTGTCTGTAAGGACCTAAGGTTCTAACTCAGACGGTGACGGACTTGGCTAGCTAGGTCAAATTCAGCCGTTGTCTGGGAGATAATTATAATTCTGATCGCTACGCTGCTCTAATCGCAAGGCTTCCTTGGCTTTTCCGATAAACACTAGAGGAATGCCGGAGGAGTATCCTAACAAACAGGCTACGGAGAGCGCGCGATCTTTCTTTCCTCATCCCCTTACTCTCCCGCGAGCGCGCGCATGCGCTCACTGTACCACACATTCCGAGAGGCATTTTGAGAGCGTTCACCTTGTTCCAATAGGGGATGGCGCTAGGAGACTTGGGCAATCAGCAAGGCGACGTGTGTAGGTCTGCACCGGGTCTCAGTCTTTCTTCCCTCTCGGGAAGACCACCACCACCACCACCACCACCTCCTACAGCACCACTCTTACGGGACTAACGATCCAAGTAGTTGACGCGCCCCGGAACCAGTAAAGCGCCAAGCAAAGCAGACCGGCTCTCTACGTTCGCCACCCCATGGTGCCGCCGGCGCAGTCCTTCCTTTTACGGAGCGTGCGGCTTGCAGCAGCGAGAGCAGGGCGTCGCCGTCGCTAGCGCCATCGCCACCACCATCGCCGCCGCCGCCGCCGCGACTCGCTTCACTCGGCTTCGCTTCCGGAGCGCCAGTCGCCCGCAGAGACCGGCTCGCGTACCCCCGCCGGGTACAGAGCGGGGCGGTCGGTGTTTACAGCCTCGCACGCAATTAACGATCTCTCAGTACTTTTTCATCAATAACCACCCAGCGATCCACTTTTCACCACCGACACTGCTTGGAAATTCAGAAACAGTCGCTAATGGGTATACGGCGACAATAAAACACCACGACGCCCAGGCCGGCGACGCCGCCGAGGGCGGTCGAGGCTGGCGCGCGCGCGCGTGCGCCGACTCAGGAAGTGAACGGAAGGCAGGCGCACGTTTCGAGCACATCGCTCTGAAAGCAAACCACCGTCATCATTATCGCTTTCTTCAATACATAACACGCCCGTTTACAATGCGCGGAGGAAATGCCATTCGGCGATAAGCTGGAACCCCTTAAAGAAATAATAAATATCTATATATAGATATAGGGATTATCAACCACCACAACAACAATATATAATAATTATTGCATGCCCAAAGTTAACTTTCGGGAAAACAATTTCCCTTCTTCTGTGGGTCTCTAACAAATAGTTATGGATTCTAGTAACTATGGATTACCCCAAGATTTCTGCTACCACCACGGAATTATATATTAACGATTTACCTACCAATTCAGAACGAAATAATTAGGTTTATTTTCATGACCACTTCTTGTTTTACCCATATTTGAGTTATATATTCAAATTGAAATGAAAAATACGAATTCTCAAGACAATTGCACCCTACATTGCAAGCACGCACAATTTTATTCCAGCGAAATGTTCGCGATGACAGCTAAGGTTCTCCCTCGTAAATTTAATCACATTGTGATAATCAGTAGTAGGATATGGATCACGGGATCGGTCAATTAATGAAATACATTAGTTTGCCAACATTTCGGAATATTTAATTCCTTTATCAGGGCTTACTAATAACCAGACTGCTCAAACTTCATGTTCGCCTACAGACCAACTCCAATATAGAGTTGCTGAAGCACACAAGTCCATTGCAAGTCCGACCAGGGCCACGGCCCGAAAGAAAGATTTCTACAATGGTCAATTGTGATAATCTATACGTTATTATTAGCTTATCTTCGGTGCACAACAATGTTCGAACCGTTCACAACCTCCCTTCACATTTTTTTGAAGATCCCTCGTGCATAGGCGCGAAGGCAGCGAGCGCAGCGGAGAACGGCGAATCCTTCGCGCGAGGGGGTGGGGGTGGGGTGGGGGTGGAGGGGGTGAGCGCGCGCGCATAAAACAAGCCGAGAGGAGAGCGCACGACTCGACTCGGGCCGCTCGCTAGACGGAGATATAATCGATTCTACGCGCGCAAATTAGGCACAAAAAGAACGTAATATTAACAAGTTTCTTTTGAACGACGTCGGGCGTTCGCCCCTCCCCCCTTCCCCGCCCCCCTCGCTGCCTCCATAGCTAGCGTACTTCTGCGGCACGACCGCGTATTAAAGAAATTAATGCATTGCTCCCACACATCACTCACGAGCGGAATTCCTCCACCGTAAACCCCGAGTGATACTTTAATACATCATGAACCGGTTTTCGGAAATTTCAATGCCACTCACGTTCGCTCCTCCCCCTATATGTACACTAGACATAAATTCCTTACAACAAAATTAGGTAATTAATAAAGAAATGAAGTTATATACTTCATTAAACGCTACCTATTACGGAAGGATTAAATCCTTCGGAAATGATATGCGCATGATAAACATGCGCATGTTTTGTATCAGCCACAGCGAAAAACGAAGGGAGCCGTCTTTTGGCGCCGCTCTTCCCTCTTATCCACAGGTACACTACCGAAGATCTCAGGAATTTCTTCGCCGAGTTCCAATTATCATTCAGGCGAACCGGTTAGGGGCTGGGGAGGGCGACCCCCCGAGCGCCGCCGCCGCCGCCGCAAAGAGAACAAAAAGCACGTTAAAAAATCGAAACGCACTAAAGAACTCCCGATCACCACAAGCATTCTCACTCGGCGCGCCCTCTCCTCCAAGCCGTTCCGAAATATCGACGCATCTCAGCGCGCGCGCGCTCTCTCTCTCTATCTGCCTGCTCATGCGGGGACCATCGGCAGCGGCCCGAACCGCCCGAAGAGGCAGGCGAACGGAACTCTAATATGACAGGCGCGTCTCGCCTGGATCAGGCTTTCCACCAAGCGACTGGAATGGAGGGGCGGGGCGGGGCCGGGCGGGGCCGGGCGGGGCCGGGCGGGGCCGGGCGGGGCGGATAGAGCGAAAGGCAAGCGATGGGGCGGGGAAGGGCGCACGGTGAAAATTAAACGGCTTTTAGAAAAAGGGGCGATACGCGGCGGCGGCGGCGTGCCCTGCCGCACAGCTCAGCGCCGTGCCGTGCCGAGGTGCCTATCTCCCTCGGAGGTGTCCAAAAATGCGGCTCGGCCGGCTCTCGACTCGCCCTGCGACGGCCCTCTCCAGAGGTGAACGATCAATGTCATGTGCTGGAAGTGGCGCATTCGTCGTGCCTCTTCTGTTCATGCTGCAAGGAGACGCCCCGACCAGTGGGCGCAACGTTCAACCCTGTCATAGTTTTCCAGACACTTCTCGATTTTTTTTTTTTTTTTAATTTTCAATGTATCGATTCGGAAACAATCGCCATATATCCATAATTATATACTTATCCATTAATAACTAAAGTTTTAATTTATTCTTTTCAGCAATCTAGGGTTTCGAACAGCTTCATCTCGCGTAAAATGTATTCTGGCGCTTCATCCTTTCACATAACACTCACTACAATCAACAGCGTTATTCTGTCACACAAAACATATGGCACGTCTCACATATTTCGAGAAACATTTTTCTCTATGAAGTCGAATCATTAGTTAAGTAATCAAATATTAGATTGCAGAATAATTTACGTACGTAGGGTAAAATGTTTCATCTGAATAAGGTGTTAGGTAAATAATATATTTTACAAAATTTGGTAAAGAATAATAATATACAGCATTTGTCCATTATAAAATTTCACAGTTCGATCCCCACACTTAATATTTATCTTTGCCATTTCCACACGTTTCTAGTTTATCGAGATAGATCAACGGCATCTACTTGCCACAGTATAGGCGGCATTGAATAGTCATATCGTTACCATTTTCCACGAAACTCTTCTTAGAAGTGGACTGATTTTTTTTTTTTTTTTTTTTTTTTTTTTTTTTTTTTTTTATGTTTCAAAGCACGATTGTGACTCGCACAACGGCCTTCTATGCAGAAAAGAATGTCAATTTGTGAGGATCTACTTTTTAAACACCGGTGGTTCAGTAAACAGCGCTCTTCCATGAAGACATTTTCTCGTCATGAATATTAATTCAGCCAGTTTCCAGAAACTTGTCACTGACCAAACATGTTTTCCCAGAATTTCTGCCACATCAAGAGTGCTGGGTGCATAAACTGGTATGTAAATTCACGGTACACGGCAGACATCCTCTAAAGACCGTGACAAGTAATTGGCGTTTCCACAAGAATCAGAGCAAAGATTGAAAACATGCACAAGAACGCGTTATAAGAAGAAGCCTAGAGATAACAAGATAACACAAGACTAATTGTGAATATTTCAAGGCTTTAAATGTGCATTCTAGATTTGACTAAGGGATACTGAAATGGTTCTAATACTCTACAATGAGAATCAGAGTAATAACGAATATAGAATTAATAGCTAGAAGTAACTCATTCTTATCACAACTAATTATACAAAGTAAAAGTAAATAGAAATCTTCAGTTTGCAACGATTAACAACAAATATTACGAAAAAAATCCACATTTTTTTATCTCAACGAAAAACAAAAACGACCGCCGGAAGAAAAGCCACTCCCACTTGTTACTCTGGATGGGCTCAGTTTCGACTCAATGAGTTCGGCGTGCACGTTCCGATTGATTGATGGATTTTTTCGTGTTTCCGGGCGCATCAACTGCTTTGGTCGTTAGTCCCGTTAGTGTAGTGCATGTTTTTCTCGGGAGATGGCGGTGATCTTCCCCCGCTGGATGGCGAGATCCGGCGCCGACCTACCGTCGGCTAGTGGGGTTCCCCCTAACCGGGACTCTCCCACCAGCGGGGCACCGCCCCAGCCGGGACAAGCTCTCAGCTCCCGACCGGTCTCCCGGAATATGTGGTAGTGTAGTGCATGTTAGTGTAAGTGTGTGTGTAAGGGGGAGAGGATAGGACAAGGAAGAGGAAGGAAAGATCGCGCGCGGTCCGTGGCCCGTTTGTTAGGGTACTGCTCCGGCATTCGCCTGGTGCTGATCGGAGAAACCACGGAAAACTACCGATCAGAGCAGCCGACCGCTAGAATTCTCCTCCAGACAGCGACTGAATTCGACCTAGCTGAAAAGCTAGTGTCGAAAATCCTGCCGCCGTGGGGAGTGGGAACCTAGAACCTACCGGTCAGAGGCGCTGCAGTGACATGAGTTGATGCACTGAGCTACCGCTTCCGGTGCACGTTCCGAGACATGCGCACGGCGTGTACGTGCTGCAAGGCGCTCGCATCGCCCAACACGCCCCGCCCCAAGAGAGCGACGGCAGGTCACGAGCACCTGCTCAGCGCGCGGCCAGCGTCGGGAGGCCACGCGCCCCGAAAAACAGTCATCGCCCAGAAGAAAAAAAAAAAGGCCACGTATAAATACAAAAATCCGACGAATCACTCCCACGCAGAAAACATGGGAGAGCCCCCCACCCCCACCTCAATGGCGCCCTTTGTTCACCCGAGCGCGAAGCTGCAGCCGGATCTGCGCGCGGGGAGAGAGAGGCCCATCGCCCGAGTGGCGGAGTCAACGAGCAAAGGCCCGACCGCCGCCAGCGGCAGTCGCCCGCCAAGCTCGCGGCACCGTCCGTGGAAGACGAGCAACTCGAGACGACGACGACGCCCGAGAATACGCAAGGGGGGGGGGGGGAGAGAGGAAAAAAAAAAAGATTTGCAAATGTAAATTTGTCGACGCGGGGGTGGAGCGCATCTCGGGATTGTCTCTCGAGTCCTCTTGTCCACTTTCGCCAGCGGTAAAAAGAGAGAAGGGAAGAAAAAAACACACCCACGGTGGCGGGGCTCGAGGTACCGCGGTTGCACGGTATTAAAATTCCGCAGAGGAACAGCTAATTGCATTCCCCCGGGAGGAAGGTGGTGGAAGAGACGGGGGAGGGCGGAGGGCTCGCTAAACGAGCATTCGCCGCCGGCCCGCGCTGTGCCAACATTTCTGGGGCGAGTTCCGTATGAATCGAGCAACAGTACCGCAAAAACCGCAGCGGTTTCTCGGAAAAAGCGCTAAACGGTCGGACGAGACGCTCCCAAGAAGCGAGAAGCCGCCGCCCCTGGCGCCGTCTTGCGGCGGCGGCGGCGGCGGCGGCGGAGACGGCAGCGAAGGCGACACGGAGATGAGATGTTTGTGGGCGACAAGATGAACTCTTGGACAAGGAGATGGCGAGACGGTTAATGTCAGAAGGGCAACAGAAGTTGCTACGATGGTGATGGTAGCCAAATTACCAGTATTGCAGTATGTTTGTTGTGAAGTATAGATGAGGAGGCGGTAGACATAAGTGTAGGGCAATAATAGGTGCGAATAAGTAATGAGAAGGGTAATGAAGAATTGAGTATACGGTTGAAGTAAAAAGATCAACTAAACTTTACCAGCACTAATGGAGATAACATGGCGTGGTTGGTTCGACATAAGTGGCAGTACCATGGGTGACGGTGCCATGGGTGGCGGTGTCATGGCGGTACGGTGGATGACTGTGCCATGAGTGGCCGTGCCATGATGACGGTGCCATGGGTGGCGGTACCGTGGATGACTGTGCCATGAGTAGCCGTGCCATGATGGTGCCATATGTGGCTGTGCTGAGGATGGCGGTACCATGAGTGGCGGTGCCATGATGATGGTGCCATATGTGGCTGTGCTGAGGATGGCGGCACCATGGGTGGCGGTGCCATGATGACGGTGCCAAGGCAGCCAGTATCGGGGATGGCGGTACCATGAGTGGCGGTGCCATGATGATGGTGCCATATGTGGCTGTGCTGAGGATGGCGGTACCATGGGTGGCGGTGCCATGATGACGGTGCCAAGGGAGCCAGTATCGAGGATGGCGGTACCATGAGTGGCGGTGCCGACGATGACGGCGCCATGGGTGACGGTGGCGTGGATGACGGTGCTACGGTTGGCGGTACCGTAGGCGGTGCAACCAAGGGAGGTGGTGCCGTGAGTAGCTATGACCCAGACGGCGTGAGTGAAACACGTGAGGAAGCGCTTCGATGTTTCGATTACAAATTCGAACGCAACAGATCCGAATCGTGGAACAAGCACTGCACCGGCACGACGACAGTATAGCTCGCGCGGTGGCGACGGAGCCGGGCGCGGCGAGTGGCGGCGGCTGGGAGCGCCGAGCTGCCTACTCGAGCGCCGTCTCGCGCGTTCTCCACCGCGGAGAGGAGAAGAGGCCCCTTTCAGCGCGGCCCGCGCCCTACGTCTACAGTCGCCGCCGCCGCCGCCGACGCCGCCGCCGGGCGAGTGGCCGCTTAAGAAATTTCGAGGTGGCGCCACCGCGAGGTGAAGACAAAAAGGTAAATCTTCGGCCCCTCCAACCTCTCCAGACGTTGCGAAGATGCGAAAATTATCAAGAACGAAGAGTTTGTTTACACAACATTTACCCGCGACTTAAACAGAGGGGGTTTCTTTGCAACTAGTGCCGAAAATATGCAAACTGAATGCACAAACTAACGCACGTAAAGAAAGTACGTAAGACGGGAACGAGTTAGTACATTAATGTGCAAAAATTATTTCAATGCTTAAAAATATTGTATTTTGCAAATATTTTGTATAGAAATTTATACATTCACAAAAAAATATACGAATGTTTCCGAAATGCTCCTGATGTGGACTTAATTGTGTAGACGTATTTGAGAATTGCTATTTCCTTCCTTTCTTATTATTTCAATACATATGTGCTCTGGACAGCTGGAACGTGCACGTGGGATCCAGACGATCGCACGGATTACACACAGCCAAGTTCCTGCCAGGGGCGATGGGTGCGTGGGCGGAGATGGAGCGATGGGTAAAGCCTAGAGTGCATCGCTTCCGCCATTTCACGTCGCAAAAATTAAGCACTCAATTTCCGTCATTAGCGAGAGAAATTAAAATAAAAGTCAAGATTACACAACCGCTCCCGTGCATCGCAAACCGCCAATGCGGAAGATCGTTACGTCAAACCTCCACTCCGCTGGACGCTGCCTTCACGCGCATGCATTCCTTCTCACGGGCTCCGGCGCGGGCGGCACGCCCATCGGACGACAGCGGCCGCGGCGTGTGCAAGCGGTCGCCCGCACAGGTATTAAACCCCCAACTCTTTTTCTTTTTTTTCTTCTTCTTTTCTTTTCGCGAAGTGCAGCCGATCCCCGCCACCGCGGCTCCACTCCCACTCCCGCGCGCGGTCCAGTCCCCGCGCGGCTCGCCCGTTCCGCCGCGTGACGTCAAGCGCCGCGTCACGGCCACATCCTGGAGGCCACGCGGCGAGCGCGTGCTCCCGAGCGAAAAGCGCGGGAGAAGCGCGGGCGGCGGGCGCGACGGAGACGGAGCGATCCGTCAACACGCGAGGGACGGAGACAGACAGAGACGGCGGCGGCGGGCAGGCGAGCGGGCGGGACAGCGACCGGCGAAGAGCGGGCGAGGTGAAGGAACGACCGTGAAAAGAAGTCATGGGCGAGCGATGGCGGGGAGGGTTTGAGCGCTAATGATGGAATGGAACAGGGAAAACGAAGTTCGTGAGGATAATGCCATGCCCGAGGAATTAAAAATCACCACATATCAAGAATGATTCTCAAGAAAAATAAAGAACAAATAAGGAAATTAAATACCACAGTGAGACTTAAAGGCGAGATAGAAGTCAAAACAAACTACGTCACTATCATAAGCGCATGGAAATATCAGACATGAGCCTCTAAACATTGTGGATATTAAAACCTCGATCGAACATCGATAACGAAATGTACCTTATCTCTGGTTATGGCAAATTAACTATATTAGCAATATCTTGTTATTTCTTTTTCGTGTATTGTAGTGACTTATCATAAATTAATTGTCGAATAGTGCAGAAACAATTCACAAAAATTATGTATGGAAAAAATATGTTTCGCGGGATATGTTGAATTAATTCACACAGACTAACTTTAGGTAGGAGATCCACTGGCATCACCAAAGGAAATTACAGTAATTTCTTTGCTTTTTAGTATTGTCGTCTTGAGTGTAGGAAACAACTATAATTACCGGATTCAATCTGTTTTTGTAGTTTTTAGATGAAATCAAGCAAATCGCAAGGACATTTTAATAATACCACCACAATTTCATCCACCTTTGATAAATGTTTATCAAATTTGAACGAAAAACCATGAAGAGTGTTCGGGTTTAAAACGCGCAACGAATTAAACGTAATTCCAAAATCTGGACATAAAGTACTGTAGTTCTACATCCCAAAGTTGTGAATCCCGAAACCTCTTTTTCGTCTATTTAATTATACTTTCCAATACTGTAGTGGTATCTGAACATCGAGGAACCAAAGTTACTGCGATGCGAAGACAGGCAAAGACAGGATTATGACACACAACTTACAAACCACCACATTAACTTATTTCACTCCGATGATAATTTCACTTCCTATTAACCGCATTTGGAAGCCGAGAACAAACAAGCATGTAGCAACAAAAACGACGACGGCGACGACGACGACGACGAGGAAGAACATGAAAAAGAATACGAAGAAAAATGCTGAAACACAAACATTTACCCATTTTGTCAAAAGAATGTAATGGATAAAGTACACATGCAAGAATCGCGACATCCGCCGCAGCGAGAGCGCCACTGGCGAAAGAAGGGCAAGTAGTGAATGCAAATTTTACCAAAACATCGATACATCGATGTTTCGATACATCGCTAAAGGCATTTCTATGTCCATGAAAACATCGAAGTTTAAAACATCGATGTTTTAATTATAGACTAATAAACATGCTATTTTCCTATCCTTTTTTAAGGATATGTAAAAGGGATACATTTTATTGTTTGGTTACCAGCATGTTAGCAGTATGTTAATAAAAATTAACGAATGTAATGAATAAAATTAACAATAAATAGCGTCGTGTTTCTCTACTTTACCTCTTAGTCACTTTCGTTCACACACCATCGAAGTAAAACCACCTCAAATTCTCTCAGATTACACAGGCGAAATGTGCAGCGCGATAAAGAGGATGACGCAAAACAACAATACTGCTGTGGATTGCTGGTTCGCTACAACGTGCCAAAACCTCTTTATTTAAAAAAAAATTAAAATCATGGATGTTTTTGCAACAAAATATCGATGTGAAGAAAACATCGAAAGCAAAATATCGAAGTTAATATATCGACATTTCTTGCAGGTAATCATGGATGTTTCTTTGCCATCCCCGGGGGCGAGGAACCTCAAGCAACAGCGTGCGGAGCGCGGCGGTCCAGCCCGTGACCGGCCGGGTTCGACACTCGGCGCCCCCGAACGAGGCCCCGCGGGGGCGTGGCGTGGCGTGGCGAGCGGCAGCCGCGCGGGCGGGGGCGGCCACGGACGCGCGAAAACGCCTCTTCAAAGATGGCCGCCGCCCTGCCCCTCCCAATGCACCTGTCGACGGAGCCGGAGCGGCCGCCGCAGCCGCCTGCCTCCTTCCCTCCCACCCAGAAGGCGATTGTTTCTCGTATTCTTTCGGCGCCATTGGCAGTATTAATGGCCCATTGAAAACTTCACTAAATGTCACAAAATTGAAAAACGACCCTCTTTTACACAGGCCGCCAGCCCCTGCCTGAAGAGGTGCAGTAAACCTTCGTCTAATCTGTGAAATTAAGGGCCGTAACGAAAACGAGGGAAATTGAAATGGACGTATTCCACGATAGAGATGGTTCGGAATGAGCAGGGCAGGAAACGGCGGCGGCGGCGGCGGCGCCGCCCCCCCGCCCCGCGCAGGCCGTCCGACCGACCGGCAAACTAGGACGCCGACCCCCGCCTTGCGACTTAGCGCCGCGATATTCCCTTAAATTACACAATAGCACCCTGTGATTATTTCCCCGACCGTTCGCAGGTCAGAACGCTGTTTAAAGTTCAGCAACAATTACGTTATTTAGCGAAAAAAACCTTCCTGCGAGGGGCCCAGTCGTGCGGAACCGTTGAAAAGCGCCGTCGCAAGATGATCTCCCGGCAACGCATCATTCCACCGGAGCACTTCGACTGAGGCAGCGCTGTCACGTAGACGCATTGCTAAACGCCCGCGCAAAACAATCCATGGTAACAAATTCCCATGCATTCTCCAAATTAAAAACCGAAATAGTGGCTTGTGATTTGTCAAAGCATGTGGTAAAATATCGGCTAGTCGTGGTCGGCAGCAGCAGCAGCAAAAACACAAAAAAGCAGAACAAAATCGCACAAATTTGATTTTCGAAAAACTTGCACACACACACACACACAAGAACAAATAGCATACTTGGGTATAAGATTGCAATAAAAAAAATATTCGCGGAGGCCACTCATTTCCTGGAACCAGAGCATTTTTTCCACTGATAATATTTGTAGCTTTTCACACTATTAAACAAAAATACTTAAAGGAAGCCCGATACTGTCACATCTGATTTTAAGGTGAAAGGACAAACTAAAAAATACTCTAATAATTTATTTTTTTTTTGCTGGTCTATTTTCTTAGAGAATAATATCTAGTTCTACTGTATAATAAACTCAAAATGTCCTCGATTTCTAATGATTATTCTACAAATTCTCTGATTTGTTCCTGTCTTTCCAAAGGCAATGAAATTCCCTGATTTTTTTATTTTTTTTATAGTTTTCCATGTATTTGAGAAAGTGGCCACCACGAATATTCTAACAAAGAGCATCAACAGTCTTTCTACACTGCAATAACAGATTAAGTACAATAGTATACGTAAGTTACAACAGTTCTCAACCAATAATATCAAAAGTTTCTGTACTGTAACGCACCATGTGAATAGCAAATATTCAATGGCGGGCTGCCTCTTCCTTGGAGCCTTGCTGTTTCGTGATAGGTGTTTCGTAAGTAGTGACGCAGTATGCACAAGAATTCAGTCAGTGCGCGCAGAGTACGAATCGACGGAATACCGCAGCCAAAAACTGATTCGTTGTTAATACATTTTTCCCGAGTTCCAGGTACCTAACAAAACCACAGACACCTCTCACATTGCAGGAGGCTGCGTAGTTGGTTTTTCAATGTCTGACTCCGTGCATTCCAAATTTGTAATATAGATAAGATACTTCAGTCATATTTTCCTAAACGCAGCAAAAAACAATCTTGTTACAAAAAAAAAAAAAGCATATCATCGAATTATCAAATAGATACCGTCGACGACTCTTAAACACCGGTAAAAATTACGCATGTCACAAATGAGAATTTCATCGCATTCAGTACACCGGATTCATTCAAAGTACTATTATCCGTCAGACGTCCCTCCGAATTGCAATGCCCCCCTCCCCCACGCCCCTTCCGTTATCGCCGTAGTACAATTGCCAACTGCCGGGTTGGGGTTGGCGCAGGCGCACCCGCACGCCGCCGGCCTAGCTGCCGGGGCCGCCGTACGCACGCACACGGCGGCGCGGCCGCCACGCCACGCCACGCCCCGTCTGGCGGCGGCTGATCAATGAATGGCATGGTCGCCTCAGCGGGCGGGAACTGCGAGCGCTGCTTGTTTGCTGGCGAGCTCTCGTGGCCGAGACGAGACGAGACGTGACGTGACGTGACGTGACGTGACGAGGCGAGGCGAGTCGAGAGGCGAGTCGAGAGGCGAGACGAGGCGGGAAGCGAGGCGAGAGGCGAGGCGAGAGGCTCTCGTGGCCGAGACGTGACGTGACGAGGCGAGGCGAGAGGCGAGAGGAGGCGAGGCGAGGCGAGAGGCGAGAGGCGAGAGGCGAGAGGCGAGGCGAGGCGAGGCGAGGCGAAGCGAAAGGTGAGGCGAGGCGAGAGGCGAAGCGAGAGGCGAGGCGAGGCGAGGCGAGGCGAGCGGGCCGAGCGGAACGAAGGGCCACAGCAGTGACCACCCGCCCTAAAGTCGGCTCCACACATTCGTTATTCGTCGAACACCGAGGAACCGCTCGCCGAAACCCGAGTGATGTGGATGAGTTGCTTGCTATATGCCGAGTGACGAACATTCGGAGTTCACCCTACCCAACGGGTGTCGGTCTTTTGGACACATCAAAGGGAGAGAACATTCGCTGAACACGTCAGCTGCTGGGGATTGGGCGAGCACTAGCTCAATAATGATGAAAACATCTATAAAATTTTATGAAATTAATATTTTATGATATTCACTCATAATAGCTTTCATTCCAACAGTTAAAGCTGATCAGGGCGACAATTACCACAGCCATTGTTCTCGATGTAACTACCACATTCATAGTCACCTTAGCTCATTATAGCACTTTCACATGTCGCTAATGTTCACTTCATTCAGTCAGCAAATTCATTAGCAGTTACAAGAAACGAAGCTAATGAGTTCGAGTCATATACTAGCGCCATTCACTAAGCATTTAATACTATTTATGCTTATTATCCAAACTCTTGATTGAAATTCATTCCAACACCACCAATATTGCACCAAGATCTCCAGTTCTTCAGCACGCTTGGAGATATTTTAACAGCAACAGCACATGCTCACACACGCGCGGGAACGAATTAACAGCATTCAGTCCATTGTTTCCAAAACTCTTGTTTCTATAATCATCGTTAACTAATCGCTTTTAATCATTAGCATCTGCGAAACCTTTCGTAATTCGCTTAACGACGGTTGTCGCCCTAACAAACAACCTCCAAAACTCAAGTTCGTCGAATGTCAAGGTTCAACAACAGCACACCGCACCAAAGGCCAGCTCCTTCTATTCGCCTCAGGCACGCGCGAAGGCGGAGCACGGCAGCGCGGGCGGGGCGGGGAGAGAAGAGGAGAGAAGCCAGGGGCCAGAGGCGGAGACAGGAGTTTCGTGGGAGGAACAGCGTCATAAAAACGCCAATTACATCAGTCTCGAAACAGACACCGCGCGTGCACGCACGCACACACACACGGAGCAGCGGCATCTGCCCCTCCGGACGAGAGAGGGCGCGGTCGGTCGGGAGGGTGACTGGAAGCAGCCCGTCGCAACGCACCCGACCAATGGGGCAACGCCATTACGACCACACTAAGAAATCGGACACATACACAATTAACACGCAAGTCACGCAAACACACGGCTAGACATGTGTGAATAGGCCTTCAAGAAGGATTCATATAAAACTTTTCCCTTTCCTTTCGCGTATTTAATATAGCATGAGTGTGGTATTCAGAGCACGCACAAAAACTGCGTGGAGAAAGTTACGTAAAGCAGCAAAAAATAGATGTTGAGATTTAGATGTAAATTTACGTGTTTTTTGTTGTTATTTTTCTGGGGGGGGGGGCGTGAACACACTAGTGCCTGAACAACACTAGTAAATAAGATTTTCCCCAAAATGGATATTCTCCAATCGTTTTAGTAGAACTCGGGGCCCTGCGAACTTGAAACTGATAATTTAATTTGTTGGGGCTACTTTACGTGAATTTCCAAAATGCTAAAATAATATCTATTTTGTTACTCGAATAGACAAATGTAATGAACAATGACGTAGGACCGATTTCCATTAAAATATACGAATTTTTAAAAAAATTAAACTTAGCAAATTTTCGACCGTATACATTGAAGATTCACGTCAGAGATTTCTATTTCTCGATACTAAATATTTAAATAATTTTATGTACACTTTTTTAAAATAGTTAGTTCAGTAGTTTTGGCGTAAGTTCATGTTAAGAGAAACAATTAGAAAAAAGAAACAGAAAAAAACAACAATATTTTCTCAAAAATTGCTTCAATTTTTTCTTTAAAAGTTGTAAGGATCGAGCGAAGTACACTAAATTCTTTGGCACCAATCGTATTTTCATTGAAAGTGAATTTTCAAACATATGCAATATTCTTCGAACCCCCCGAGGTTGCTTTCTCAACAATTTTTCAATGGACGTTTGAAGTATTAGTCGGATAAAATCGCCAGTCTTGTAATATTGCGTAAGGGTTGTAAATAATATGAGAAAGTATGAAGTTGTACCACTAGTTTGCAATTAATATTGCAATTGGACTCTAATCTAGTGTATTCACTGCAAAATAAGCTCCAAAAGTGACTTGCGTGTAAAAATGTTTTGGAATAAACGTTAATATATTTTATATGCTAGTCGCTCATTAGACGTGAGTACCTCGTGCTTACGTGCTCGTTCTTATGATAAATGAGTTTTCGAAATATCTTCCA
The DNA here is from genome assembly GCA_011170035.1 of Teleogryllus occipitalis. NCBI lineage: Eukaryota > Metazoa > Arthropoda > Insecta > Orthoptera > Gryllidae > Teleogryllus > Teleogryllus occipitalis. The sequence goes on along the minus strand of BLKR01005645.1, from coordinate 2,718 downwards.
TCACTTGCCCAACTACTAAAGAATTAGCTTGTCAAAATTAAAAACTACCATTCTGAAATACCACAAAGAATATATCTTTGATCCCGGTGAATAAGCTAATAAATCATAAACCACTAGTTTTGCAACGGAGCAGAAAACAATTTTCTACATAAGTAAATGAAGGATTAATGATATTTAAACGAAGGTGACATTAAAACGAAACTATTTGTGAGTAGGTTTTGTTTAATATGATTAATTCCTAATTTATAGCATTAGTTTAAAGTCGATTTTTTGCTCTACTATAAAATTTAGTTTTTTTTTGACGTATCAGCTTATTCACCGTGGTCAAAGATATTACGGCGTCTATTTTTGAAGCAACGTCACATGAAATATTTCCCCGCCTTCGGCCAATCCCTCGAAGCATCGTCCGCGGCGCGCATGTGCCGTAGCGTCGTCGTGGCGGGACGGCCCGAAGCGTGCATGAATGAGCGGCGAGAGCGGGAGGGGGCGGGGAGGTGAGGGGCGGGGAGAGGAGCGGAGCGCTGCGTCGCGTCGTGTCGTGTCGCCGTGGCCTCGGGCGGCAGCTGGCTCCCCGCGCTCCCGCGCTCGCGTCCCGTAGGCTGCCGCTTCCCGCTCGCGCCAAATTCAACCGCGCGCACGCGCCCCGCGCCCTCTCACGACTACGGATGGCAGAAACCATACACGTTTTCCATCAGGTACATTCACATATTCCACATTTTGCTCTTTAAATTTTCTTTACATCGATATTTTGTTGCAAAAACATTTTTTTTTTTAACGCCGGCGTTAGGCAGGTTGTAGAGTAGTAGCAATCCACAGCAATATCGCTGTTTTGCGTCATTCTCATTATCACGCTGCATATTTCGCCAATGCAATCTGAGGGAATTTTAGGTGGTTTTACTTCGATTGTGTATGAATGGAAGCGACTAAAGTAGCGAAACACGGTGTTCTTTATAGTTACTTTTATTCTTTACATTCAAAAATAATTTTTATTAACATACTACAAACACGCTGGTAACTCAACAATAAAATATATCCCTTTTAGTGCTCTAATTAAAAATGGTTAGGAAAATAGCAAGTTTATTAGTCTATAATTAAAACATCAATGTTTCAAACATCGATGTTTTTTCGTCGATGTTTTCATCGGCATTGAAAACCCTTTAGCGACGTATCGGAACATCGATATTTTGTCAAAATTTGCCCTTACTACTCAAGGCCGCTCTTCTTTCAACTTCGACTGCTGCGATTCTTTCAAAACAATGCGTCAAGTGAATTCGACAAGTTCACTTATTACTCACATAAGTAGACATACACCTCAACACCATAACGAAATGCAATGACAAGACGCCTTAGTTTAACAAGAGCAACAACGCAGCTGCACCAGGAATTAGTGCAATAGCCCAAGAAGTGCGTGATGATCGAAGCCGAGCGTGAAACATCCTTATTATGTTGTCTTGCAGGACTCCTTGTGTTCAGTGTTTTGGGTGAGTTTTCGGTGCTTTGTCGATTGCATATTCGATCGTATATTTGCCCTTCGGAAAATACGGGAAAGTATTTGCGTTTTCGTAAAACGTATTTCCAATACTAGCATTTAAATTATGATCGTTCTTGAAAAGTACTTATTTTATGCATTTTTAGGCCAAATCTTTAAAATAGGCATCAATCGCCCTTTTAGGACATTTTAAGCACTAATAGAAGAGTACAGTAGATCAATTTTCTCATGGTTCGTAAAGATCTGCAATTATTTTCCACATCCTAAAGGCATGTCCTAAAATCCGAGGTCTAATAATTGCACATACACAACGCAGAGACGGTACTGAACAAACACACATTGTAATAAAATGTCCTCCATAATCGTTATGTATTGCAAACCTATGTCCCACGAGACTGCACCCACATCATCAGTGCAATCCACTGACCGGTCCCAGGGCTTCGCCACCAGCGGGACCTCCACGCAGCTGCTGTTATCGCGCGTTCGTCAGACCTTCGCACCTCCCACCCCGCGCGGAACGCACGCAGCTGCCGCGGGCGTCCCTGCCCAAAGCCGCAGCACGCAGCAGCACCCCGCCACGCCGAGGCTCCGCGCCGCGGCTCCGCGCCGGCGTCGACGGAAGACCACTTCCGCTTCCCAGCTGCCGCCGCCGCCACATCCTCTTCCTCGCGGGCGGCGGCGGCGTCCTCGCAGCGCGCTCTCAGCCGGCGGCAGGCGCTGGCGGCGGCGATGATGATGACGGAGGCTGCGCTGCGGTCGGCGCGGAGTCGGCGTGCGAATGGTCAGCAGCGGAGGAGGAGGCGGCAGTGAGGGCGTGGGGCAGTGGGAGAGGTGCTGGCGGCAGCGTCGAGGCAGCGTCGAGGCAGCGTCGAGGGCAGCGTCAGTGGGAGAGGTGGTGGCGGCAGCGTCGAGGTAGCGTCGAGGCAGCGTCGAGGGCAGCGTCAGTGGGAGAGGTGGTGGCGGCAGCGTCGAGGTAGCGTCGAGGCAGCGTCGAGGCCAGCGTCAGTGCGAGAGGTGGTGGCGGCAGCGTCGAGGTAGCGTCGAGGCAGCGTCGAGGCAGCGTCGAGGGCAGCGTCAGTGCGAGAGGTGGTGGCGGCAGCGTCGAGGTAGCGTCGAGGCAGCGTCGAGGCAGCGTCGAGGGCAGCGTCAGTGCGAGAGGTGGTGGCGGCAGCGTCGAGGTAGCGTCGAGGCAGCGTCGAGGGCAGCGTCAGTGGGAGAGGTGGTGGCGC
>BLKR01005644.1:0-75479 GCA_011170035.1 Teleogryllus occipitalis | reverse complement strand
TATTCCGGGAGACCGGTCGGGACCTTAGAGTCTGTCCCGGCTAGGGCGGTGCCCCGCTGGTGGGAGAGTCCTGGTTAGGGGGAAACCCCACTAGCCGACTGTAGGTCGGCGCCGGATCTCGCCATCCAGCGGGGGAAGATCACCGCCATCTCCCGAGAAAAACATGCACTACACTAACGGGACTAATGACCAAAGGAGTTGACGCGCCCGGAAACACCAAAAAAATCAATCAATCAAAACTAGCCTTTTTTTATTTTAATGCAACTTGGTTTCTAGAAAGGAGTACTTAACATGATTTCGTCAGAAGTTATAAAAGCCTGTCTAGTCCAGAGAGTTATCCCTTCCCAGATAATGCGAAGAGGGGAATAACGAGTCTTCATAAGTTTACGGAGGTTTTTAATTGTTATATTGTTAACAATGTCTATTTTCCATTTTCTGCAAGTTGATCCTTGTGTTTGGTTCTGTTTTGTTCACTGTGCTTGTGTTGATGTGTACAAATGTAGTTTATGTGCTATTCTGTAACTGGTGTAGGGTCTTCACTCTGACTTTCACGATATCGTTAGTGTTTTCTGAAAATTTCCTTGGTATTCAGCATTCTGTAAGTACCCCACGCAATGTATGACTTTGAAGAACCACGAGCTGAAGATTCAGTTACAATTTAAAGTAGGCATGTTCAGGAAGAGTGTGGTGTGCGGTGCGGCGCCTTTGAAATTGGCACGCACACGGCGCGGTAGCGCGCGTCTCCAGGAGTGTCACCATAGAGAAAAGAATTTCTTAGTCTATGGTGCAACGCTCGGCCGGAGGTGAAGGTCGAATCACCGGCGTGATGTCGCCTCTACTATGCGAGAATAATGTGACGGAAACCGTCACAGGAGAGCCCAGTGGCGAATCCTGAACATTATTTTAAGTATACCGCGCTTTATGGAAACTACCTCTACCGTTGTCTTTTATTTTGAGCTTCTCTTAAATCCCAATACTATGGAATTCCGTCCTTAATAATTGTTCTATAAGACAATTACACAAACCACTAACTTCTGGATCATTAATACACTCCATTTTCTGTTGTATCCAATGAAAAGGCAAGAATTCATAAAACGGTTTTTATTCAAGACCAGGTACAATTGCTGAAGTTTCGTATCACCAGAAGAATGTACCAAAAGCGAAGCCGTGTTATCGTAGTCCAGAAGAAGTCCCCAAATCAGCCGAGTCGTCAAATATCCACAAGAGAGTGTTACTTTCGTTGCACAGGTCGTCGTCGTCGTAGCTGATCTCCACTCTTCTCTCACCAGGTCACTCGCCAGGATCCAATCACTAACACCGTCGCTCGCTAACTGCCCTGGCGTTGGGTCGGAGCCCTCTTATAGCCCGCTAGGGCTAGCGGCCCGCCGACTAGCTGCGGAATAGGGGCGGTGGCAAGTCCCTACCCGCTTGCTCGGGCATGACGGCCGCGTGCGTACAGTCCAGGCCGGCTCGCACCGGTCGCCTTCCTCTCCCGCCGGGGGCGGTAACGCCCCGCTGACGTCACTCGGCGGCGGCTCCTTCAAATGCGTGCGGGCGGTCACGACATTTTCACAAAAATTTGAGATAACTTACGAACGACGAGAGAAGGTCTGTTCACCGCAATATATTGCGGTGCCTACGAGCCGTCCCGACGCGCATCCTCCCATGCCCTGCGCTAGCGAATTCTCTGGAAAGCATTAAGAGAGAGATACCCACCGACACCAGAGACGGCACAACAGAGGTTGTGGTCCATGCTGGCACCCCTCCCCCATCCTTGCTGGCCTCCCCTCCTCCCGTCCTTGTAACATGGGAGCCCAAGGTTATTGCAATTGGCATGCGGTGCCTCCCCTGCGCTAGCGAATTCTCTGGACAGCATTAAGTACTGATTGAAAATTCTCACTCTAGCGCAATCCATAGTGCTTACTGATGCGAAAGACTGACTGGCTCTCGGGAGCAAAACTGAGCTATTTTTTCGCATCTGTATTACAACATTCAAAATACGAACGGAAAATACGAGTACGAAACGTATGAAATATTTCTTATACCTTCGAATTATTAGGTATATCGGCGGTATACGCAGTGTATCCGAGTATTCGCCACTGGGAGAGCCCCAGTTCCAGTTATGTGGGGTGCCTGACGAGTTCCGAGGGAGTGCGGTACAGGAGAGATGGAGTTCAGGTAGCTGATGCGAGCAGCTGTGATTGATTGATTGTTGATTGACTGTTAGTGGTTCCGGGTGCGTCAACTACTATGATCATTAGTCCCATAAGTGTAGTGAGTGTTTTGCTCGAAAGGTGGCGGTGGTCTTCCCCCGCTGGATGACCAGATCCGGTGCCGACCTACCGTCTGCTAACAGGGTTTTCCCTCAACCAAGTATCTCCTAACAGGGGAGCACCGCCCCAGAACAAGTTCTAAGAGCCCGACTGGTCTCCCGGCATGTGTGGTAGTATAGTGCATGTTAGTGTAAGTATGTGTGAGGGATGAGGATAGGAAGAGGAAGGAATGATCACGCGCGGTCCGTGGCCCGTTTGTTAGGGTACTGCTCCAGCATTCATCTGGTGTTGGTCGGAGAAACCACGGAAAACTATCGATCAGAGCAGCCGGCCGCTAGAATTCTCCTCCAGGCGGCGATTGAATTTGACGTAGCTGACAAAGTGTCGAAAATCCTGCCGCCGTCGGGGCGAGCCGCCGTGAGGTGCGGCTTGGTCGCCTTGTGAGAGGCGACGTGAGCCCACGGAGTTTCGGGTCATAGGAGACCCACGCACGGGACGAGCCGGGACGAGCACGGTGGCGGCGACTTCGTAAGAGCGAAAGAGATACCCACCCACACCAGAGACGGCACAGCCGGGGCCGTGGTCTTTGCTGGCACAACAAAGAGAATCCCACACTTCGTACAGCCAGCGGAGGCTTCGGAATGTGATGAAAGGCACATCACACAGTGAAGCTTACGTAGACTTTTGGTTGAGTTGAATATTCATTTGTTCTCGATAAATCATTGTTGAAGAGTAAAATAACTTTGAAACTCAGAACGTATAAAAAGGGAAAACTTTTGAGCGGATGTTTTAAAGAAAACGAAACTTCATTTCTACGAAACTGGTGATACGTATGGCTGTAAAGAGAAATGTTTTGAACAAATAATTGAAGAAAACCGGAAGTACTTCAATGAAAATTTCATGGGTTTGCAAGACCTTCAACTGTTTTGAAGCTTGGAGGCAAAACTATTTTTTGACGAGATTTCACACAAGAATTAACATGTCTCATTTATTGTCTCTGTCGGTGGTTCTTTTCGCGCTTGTGTTAATAACAGTGGTTTTGATCGTACATCATATAGTTGATATTTACATAACTATTTCCTCTCAAGTTTCTAAATAAATCTGTGCAAAAACAGTTTGAAACGATAGCAAAAATTAAGCAAAATAAAATAAATGGATTTTACCAAAACACTATTTAAAAAAAAAACATGATAAGTCCACGTTTCTTTCTACAAAACTAGGTGTATCAACCATTTATCCATGTCTCTCTCCTGAGAAGTAGTGAAAATATCACTTATCACGTTTTTCCCTGTGGTCTTCGTATTGTATTGTGATCATTTAGAAGTTAGATAATATAAATTCTAAAATTAGAAAATTTCATCAAATACTTTAACATTCAGAATATTTCGACATGAGCAACATATATTTAATTTACTCTTTCGTGTTTAGAAATAAATTCGGCGAAGTTCATGAAAGTTTTAAAATAAATATTTTTTTATATTTGCGACTTTCAGTAATATAGAAAATTACCGAATAACGTAAACCGGTAACAAATTATTTTCCTTCAATTTTCATAAAAAAGAACGTATATATAAGATGTTAATTTGTATGGCATGAACGAGCAAACTGACATTTATGGACATAAACATTTCCGTTTTACCAATTGGAATTCCACTGAGGGATAAAATCCACAGATGTACAGGAAAACTAAAGTTTTTGAAACGAATTAATTAGTTGCTTTGCAATACTAATTATAATTAATATATTAAATAATTGATATATAAATAATAGAAAATTATTTACTGGACCCGTGGACTCATTTCCACTCCGCATGTCATCATCATTGCCAGGCTCTTCAGTGTGCGTTAGATCAGGTAGGCTCGGTTCCGGGCGTAAATAATGGTTCAAATTTTGCAAAACGTTTATTTACAAATAGGAACTTGAATGAGATTGAATCGCACAGAAAATCAAATAGTCAATTTAAATATATAGTGTGAGTACTTTCAGGTGTAACAAACGCACTGCACGTTTCGTAATCGGTAGAACATGTTTTCTGTAATTTTTTGCTGTAAACTCGGGAGATCCCGCTACAGTTTCTGAACTTCAGATGCCACCAGAAGTGGCGTATTTCAGTGGCTTAAATGTCGCGACACCTCGAATTTCACTATACATGAATTTGTGAATTTCGTTTTTCGCACTCCACACTGCACAACGTTTTAGGCTATGACGGGGCACTCGAATCTTTTTATTTGCATCAACTTCATATTTACGATAATATTGTATACAGTATTAAACCCGATTTGGCCATCTCTTTTCTTCTAGCTAATAATACGTCAGAAATACGCTAACCGCTGATGTTCTACATTTATTGGATTTCAGCAACATTACTGGAATTGCACAATAAAAGGATAAGCGGAGATTATTTATCTATCGCTTGCACAAACAATTTATCCTACAGCCTTGCAAAAATTGGATTATCACATTATCTTCCATAGATTTTCGTCCTTCATATTAAAAGCGTTTTTACATAAAAGTGTAAATATAAAAGTGAATAATGTTGAGTGTTATATACCATGAAAATGTGTAAATAATTTTTGCAAACGTATATTCAACGTTAGACAAAAAAGATTGATAGTAATAGTTGCTCATTTGAAAACCAGCAGAAAACATTTCTAGTATCTGCTCTATGATTTCTTTTTCACGATTTTAATAATGCAGTACGTGTAGAAATGTTATAGCCTTCAGCTAGTTTTTCACGGGTTACATTCCAAAACAATATTTTTTATTGCGTTAGTTACTCAGTCGGCAAGTTGAACACATACACAATTTTCTGCCCGTAATCCTCATCCAAAAAATTTCACACAATAAAATATCCACAGTTTTGCATGTATGACGTAGGATCAATGGAGAGCGATTGGATTTAGTAGTTAAAACACTTAAAAGTAATCATATCAGCAAATGAAATCATGTTACTCAGGAATATTTATTTTCGTCGTTTTTATTTATAGATGCTCAATAACATTTGATTTCTTTTCCCGTTTGGGAATCGAAACTTCAGAGCAGGGAACGGTCGACCACGGTGATATTATTACGTAAATGAAACCACTGGTCATTCCTACGAATTTAATTCTAATGTATTCGAATGTTCCTATTATGTGAAACAATTGAATTAATACAAAATGATACTCAAGGGTATAATGTCAACACAGGAGACTCGGTGGGTTAGGGCAACTCACAACGCATAACCAATATTTGTTAGTTCGGCATTCCGATACTCTAGACTTGGTTTCCATTTATATGGTGCTTCCTTTCATCGACATCATGCTATTTTTATTTTTATCATTGTTAATATTATTTTTATTTGCAACATTCCTTTTTTGTAAGCTGATTGTTGCTTCTGTGGATTTAGGACTTACCCAAGGATCTAGCATTTCCAGAGGTGCTTATACGGGATGTCAGGATGTGGTTCTTTGGATTGCATGACTCATATCAAGTACTAGGCTGCTTAGATGATCTCTGACAACGGTTTCTAGAGTTCCAATTACTTCAGGAAGACCTTCCGCTTCCAGACTTTTCAACGCTATTTGAAGATCTTATTTCTTTATTATTTTTGTTTCCTTCTGACTCGCAACGAAATATGCAGGCGTAGTCACATCAACATAAATTCCTGTTTCGTTTCCATTACAGTGAAATATGAAATAAAAGCAACCGAATGAACGTATTTCAGGATTTTGAAACAGCACAAATTTCTTAGAGGAATTTTCGTCCTACTTCTCCATTTTTTTATTTCCAAACTAACTCGCAAGCTGTGCTCTAGGCTCAGATTCGATTGTAGCACGGTGGTTACTCTACTTTTTTGCTGTTTGAAGTCACTGTGCTGTATCTTCGAACGGGCACAGATTCAGCAAGTGCGCATGATGCAGAATTCCCTCAGAAGCATTCACTGCTCTTTTTCAGAAAGGAAATCTAAATTACTCTTCACTCACATTTACAAGTAAAAATCCATTTAAACTTATTGAACAGGTTGAGGACATGTAGTACGTTTACAGACTTCCAATAATACTAAGCACTGGAATGTATAATATTAATTAATAACTGTGTTGAATACAATTTTTTGCTTCAAACATAACTTCTGTAACAGTACAATATATTTCAAGCCACTTACTTGGGTTTTTGAGCCACAAAAGTGGGTTTGAGAAACACTTCTTGACACTTCAGAAGAGAAAGCTGGGTTTGGTAGGCTCTGGGTAAGTTTTCTTTGCGTAAGACATAACGTATGTTCCTGCAAACTATCAATAAAATGTCGAACTTTGATAACACAAGAAGATTTTTGCGATATGAAAATTCCGTGAACATAGTAAGTTGGGTTACTATATATATGTATTGACCCAAGTTACCCTGATCTCTTAGTGACAACCAAAATCTTGTTGGTTGAAAATCACTGAGCAAATTTATTTTACAGAATGATTATAATTACACTTATACCTTGCATCAAATATTGTTGGACGAAGCATCAATTTTACTATAAGCAGCCTATTATTTCAATCAAATTATGTTAATCGTTTACTCTGATTATTTTTATGCGCTCCTTAATTTTCTCTGAATTTGTCAATTCTGATCATAATATTTTGACACTTGAAATTATTACCCGTGTGAATCCCTTAATCAGTAAACACTAATTATCAAATAACGACAACAATTGTGCTTTTAATGATAACACCACATTATACCGCAATAAACACCATGTTCATGAATACCATTTACATTACATACTAGCTTATACAAGACAATATTATCTGCTGCTAATGTTAATCACACAAAAAGAAAACAACCCTTTCTTTAATGTTTGCTATTTACATCGACGTATCTATCACGTATCTAACTAGTTATCCTAATAATATAATTATATTAATACTCTTTTTTCATCTCAGAAGTTACTTGCTGACGCATCATCATTCGGAAGCGCTCGCTCTCTCTCGGGTGTGTCCAGTAGCCGCCCGCTCGTTGAACTTAGTTCTCCTCGTTCCCCTCCGTCACGCCCCACTGCCGCCGCCTCGGCTGCTTCCCGCCATGACTGCCAACCTTTCACTTACTGGATTTACTTATCATGCGTCTCGTATTCCTTCTACCATATCTCCACTTATGTACTGTCCCATAAAATATAACTTTAATTGTTCGTGATACCATTCAATTGCCACCACACTCATTGCTCTGTAATATTGCTCCCTAATTATCGCTGTTCATTCATAGTCACTAATTATAACATGTGCGACATTTCTCACGCCCAAAGTCGCAAACTCGTAAAACCACATGACGCCTGCCTACATCTCGTAATTTTACGTGTCCACTTGTTCATATCAATTATTGACTTCACCATCAAGTCTATTTCCGTTTCTGCACACTTCACATCACAACAATAACAGTTATTATGACCTTTGCATCATCGCACTTACCACCACTTACCATATATATATATATATATATATATATATATATATATATATATATATGAGATGGTACCGTTATATAAAGGTCCTGGGAGCGACTGCATATGAAAGCCATTTGAATTACTGCGCAAATCAGGACGCGTTTTGTGAGCTGACCAGAGGGATAGGGGAAGCATCCCTTACGTCACGCAGGAGACAAGGAGAAGGGGAAATGACTGACCAGTTGACATTGTGAAAAGACGCTCTTCTGATTTTGGTAGCGGAGCGGATAGGTTCTTCTGATTTCGGCATCAGAGAGAATAGGACGTGTTCTCTACTAGGTAGTGGACGTACGAGTAGTTAATCGTGGCAAGTTATTCAACGTGCACTCGTTTAGACCGTTAGATAAAGCTTTATTTTAGAAAGCAGTAAACGAGTAAGCTGTGACATTTGTTATACAAGTGAAAGAACTTAAGTTGCGTCGAATTGTGTGTAATTAGAACGAGCGTAGTATCGCGTAGCTGAAAAGGCTGAGGCAACGCTCGCATATTTGCTAGGCAGCGGTGTGTCTAGCTCTTCGCTTCAGAATAGACTTATTTACGGCGAGAACACCTACTCTTGTGAACTACGATGGTTTCATTTCATAAGCGCACGAACTGTTAACAGAATAGTTCATGAAAGCTAAACTCGTGATGTAAATGCGCTTAGGAAGAGTGGCGATGCTACGAGGACCTGGTGGATGGAAGCGAGGAGGCGACCGGAAGAAGACAAGAGACGGAAGACTACGCAATTACGTGCTGAGGGTCGACGCAAGGGGATCCGTGGAGGTCCAGGGTCAGCCACTGACCTTGCGCCCGCGGCAGCAGGGAATTCGGGGAAGGCAGCGGAGTCGTATGCGCGACTCAACCTGCGTTGGCGAACGAGGGGCGGCCTCAGAAGACTGCAGCACGCTAAGTGTAGCCATATTTTGTTTCTGGGAGTCGTGTGAGAAATGGTAAAGCGAATTTCTATTTTGCCACGTTCGTAAAAACGGAACTGAAAAGGGAATAAACTTGAGTCGTGTTTGTGTAATTGAACAGGTCTTTCAGAATAAAATTAACGAACCAAGTGAAAGGGAAATCGGTAGTCAAATTCTTAGCAATATATCATTTTGCGTTTTAAATTAAAAAGGTTTTGTAAAGTCGAATTAGGATCTTTTGGAAAGGGAATTCAATTAACTGTTTTATGATTAAAAGTGAATGTCATTATTTATATACGGTATTGAAGAAAGTCAATGAGGTTTATTGTGTAAAATCGCAATTTAATTCAGAGCAAAAGCACTACTAGTAAAAATTTGCATATAGGATCACATGTCACGAGTAATTGAAAAAGATTTTCACGGAATGATTTTCCAAATGCAATAAAAACGGAGCTGATTAAACGGATGTATTATGTAATTTTTGCTTTTAATTTGAGGACTGAATAAATACCAATTATACCAGAATTGTGTTATTGTTTACTTGTAATGCGATCTCCATCCAAAGCTTCTCCCTACCAAGATCCATGTGCCTTTCAGGTTCTTCAAATAAAATATTTATGAATAATGTGGCGAAGTATCGTCAATATATATATATATATATATATATATATATATATATATATATATATATATATATATATATATAATTTCCTATCGTCCTCTCCACCTCAATAAAACAAGATGCCTAATGGGTGCGACGCTAGGCGATGCTCTTGGAAGAGCTTAATTGATCTGAGGTACGTAGGATCTTTCGGGGGTGAGAAAGGGGTTGTTCCAGATCACACACAAAATCAGAATAAACAGTGAGGGTGTTTTAATCAAACAAAATAAAATTTAAGGAAGTACTATCTGACAGAATGTCTACCTCAGTGGACATCTTCCTCTGAAAATTATTCTCCTATTTGGTTTACTCTTTAAACACAAAATTTTCATTTACATACGCCCTGTGCACGGTTATTACTTTGCTATTACCTCACACTGATTTGCATTCAAATTTATCTGTTCATTGAAATCACACGCAAGATTGGTTACTATCACACACACAATTACTAAATTTTAAACACGTTACAAAGCATAAGGCATTAAACGGACTGCCTAGTATTTCAGTATTTACTGTTCGTTCTATTTTCCCTTCATTAATATATTCCCAAAATTTCTCTATTTCTTTACAAATTATACACTTACTGTAACTTCAGTTATTTTAACAGTTCACGCCTCCCTCTCGAGAACTGGGAGTTCCGTGGTATCCGGCCTCCATATCCACGGCGTTGCTTCTAGGTCCCGTGAGAAAAATAGGTGCTGTTTTACGTTGGATGATGGTCGCGTCGCCTCGGTCCGTGACACACCGCTGTTTAGCCTTGGCTGCCCTCCTCGCCTCGGCGCCGTCCGCGCCGGTGCACCCGCCTTGCGGTGACCTCGCCTCGCATCGACCTCGCCTCGGCAGCTGGCTCGTGCTGCTCCCAACAGCGCACGGTAGCCTCCACGCCGTCCAACGCAGCGCCTTCAGTTGCGTGGTGCACGCGCACGTCCCATCTTCAATGTCAGGTTCAGCCACCAACTCGATCGCTTCGTTGGACTCTTGCACTCCCGTCAACACACTTTTCAGATTCTATGGAATTTTGTTTCAATGACCCGCTACGCTAAAGCAATTGATTTATGACCGCCAGAATGAACCACAGTTTCCCTCACTCTTCTTTATTTCTTATATTAATCTCTTCCATCATCACCCTTTCCTCATATAACTACAACACCTAGTTCACTTGAGTGATGTTTTAATTGTGTTCTAGTCTGACAATTTTACTTAATGCTCTGCCTAACGGTTTCTTCACGTATTTTAACTACAAGATGGCTGCTCCAGCCCGACGTTTTCTACCTAGAAGAACAAGCTTTCACGTCGGTGTTTCGGAAGAGATGAGAGTTCCGTTTTGTTTTGCTTACTATTTATGCGCTCGACCTTTTGTCCTTCGTTAAGGCAAACGACATCAACGACCCCTTCGAGGACGGAACATCCAACCACCCTTTCCCCAACAAGTCGGCTATGGTATTGCGGTTATCAGCTCTCAGAGCGCGTTCTGGATATTTGGATATATTTGGCTCTGGATATGTATGTGTGTGTAATTGATTGATTGATTTTTTCGTGTTTCCGGGCACGTCAACTGCTTTGATCATTAGTCCCGTTAGTGTAGTGCATGTTTTTTCTCGGGAGATGGCGGTGATCTTCCTCCGCTGGATGGCGAGATCCGGCACCGACCTACCGTCGGCTAGTGGGGTTTCCTCCTAACCAGGACTCTCCCACCAACGGGGCACCGCCCCAGCCGGGACAAGCTCTAAGCTCCCGACCGATCTCCCAGAATATGTGGTAGTGTAGTGCATGTTAGTGTAAGTGCGTGTGTAAAGGGAGAGGATAGGACAAGGAAGAGGAAGGACAGATCGCGCGCGGTCCGTGGCCCGTTTGATAAGGAACTGCTCCGGCATTCGCCTGGTGTTGATCCGGCAATAAATACCGTGAAAAAATCCTTTAGGGTTAGAAGACATAATTAGTCTTCCAGTTCCCTTCACAACGTAGAAAACCTCTTTCAGAAGACAGGTAACGGTGTCCTCTAGTGGGAAAACATTAATGGATAATAGTAATTATTTGCCTGTAGGATGGTTCATGGGCAGCGTGCTAGCTTTTCGTGGTGTGACCCTGCGTTCGATTCCCGGTAGAAGCAAAAATAGAGTTGTAGTGGTCCTTAACAATTGTCTACGTTTCTGTAGCTGAGGGATGAAGAAAAATCTCAGGCAGAAGGAGTTTGCTAGTTACGGTGAAGGGAATATGTTATATTTACCAAATGTGCCTCTTACCCTTCAAGCAAGGACAGTCCACACAAAATGTGAAATACATATTAATTACTTGCGAGCAACATACTGTGTGTCGTTCCAATGATTCAGTTAGTAAGAAATATATCGTTTTGTTTTACCTCATTTTTCTGACAAAATATGTCATTTTTGAATTAACGTGATTAATTTTTAGAATCCAAGAAAAAGAATCTGCTGTCAACTAGTTGGAATTACTTTTATTTAAAATTAGAAAATTTATGGAAACTATGTATTACACTGTTACACATCACACCTGGTTCTCCTCAGGTGTAATTGCTTTCACCTGATTTGTCGTGGTTTAAATAAGTTGGTATGCTTTCACGTACCTCGTGAATTCATTATTTGATCTACAATTTTACAGTGTATGGCTAAATAACGTTCTTTATCACCTCAGTTTTGTGTCAAAATTAATTGTTCAAAAACTGAGCAAGTCATTCTCTTGATCATTACCGAATCTTATTTATTAAATTGGATAAAGTACCATTGACAAATATATACATTCATCGTTTGTTTTCTAAACAGACAAGTGCTGACGAATATTTTTTCTTCTACTAATTCGGATATTCTTTTATACAATTTCGTAATACTGCTAGTTCATTTGTTTCATTGAGCCTCTGCTTTGGTTCCGAGTATAAATGTAGTTTTACCCTTGAAAATATATTTTATTTCACCGAAGCGAATACTTTTGTTAACAATCCTAGCAAAAAACGTTAGTTCTTTTCTGTTTTCAAAATTCAAGTAGTATATAGCTTAGAATAGGGATCACAGAATTTTGAAAACGTGCACAGAATTCATTTCTCCCCATAGCACGTCACACACAGTTTTAACTGTTTTTGAAGTAAAACAAGTAAAAAACAAAATGTACATTGAGCTTTGTATGCTATTAATGGGACCATGGTTATTTCGTAAACACTACCATGAAAAAGTAATTTTCTCACAGGACTGAGTTTGCTTCTTAGACGTGTAGCACGATCAAGAATAAAATCCAAATTGTGTAGCTTAGTTGGGAATGCAAATATTTTTTATTACTTTAAGCGAATAGGGAGCAAATATGCCTTGTTATAACAAAATTAATCTTTGCTACCTTTATCCATAAGTTTACATCTTATCATAGAATAAGAGCGTTGGTTGAGTTTACGAAACTCATGAAAACCTACAGAGATTGTACATCTACACGTCACAAACCGTTTTTAATTCTTTTTGAGGTGGAATAAATGAAACATTAGAGTTGTAAATAAATGTAAAATGTTTTCAGGTCTTCTCTGCCGCTTTCGTTCACATAGATCGGGAACATGTCGCACTGCACGGCGGCGGGGCCCGACCAACGCTGATAATAATGTTAACGAAGGGACGGCGCGGTGGCCTGCCCCCGTAGCATGTAAACGGCTCCCCCGACCGCAGCGACCTACCGCACACACGGGCCTCAGCGAGGACGTCGGAAGGCTTCTCACTAGAGTGGTGTGGCTGACCACGCTCCCACGAGAAGCCGACATTTTGTATACAAGTCACTGAAAATAGTGAAACATCTCTAGCGCAGTTTAGAAAGAGAATTTTATGTTTTTTTTACCGATTTGCTGACATAGGTTAAATATTGTATAATTGGGAAAACGTTTGTCTTATTACTGGAGGGGCGAAATGGTGTACCTTCCTACCCACGTAATTCCATGTTCTGCAACTTTCATACATTGTTTTTCATACTCTTTGGACCAATCATTTCCTTTTTCTTATTTTGTTCCATCTCTTCTTTTTTCGTGGTATCTTTCGTTTCGTCTTTTCACGTATTCCTTCACATCTTTCTTGTTATTTTCTCGTTTCTTCTTTGGTCTCCTGTATTAATCTTTTACTGTTTTGATTTGTCCTATCGAAAATTACACAGTACAATTACTCTGATCTGTTACACAATTATTTATTTAACAATTGCAAGCAAGTACAAAAGAAGCACCTTAAGAACTAATCAAACGTGTAGATTCCAATGCATTTCATTCAACTGACCTCACACGCTTCATATATTTTCTCATTTCGGACAACATGGGTGACTCCAACAAAACTGTATGATGATCTGCGGGGGTCTTTTTTTAATTTCACGATTTGTTTTGTTACAGGGCTTAAGGTATGCTGCCAACGTACTGAACATCTTTCTTAACTCTCGCTTTCTGGGATCCTAACGTCGAATATTACTTGATTATTTACTGCACCAAATTTAGATGTTTAAAATATGCTAATACTTCCTATTGATACCTACAGACATCTGGGGAACTTCAGATCATGTTCATGTCCTCTCCAATATCCACAACTGGAGTTTTTTCAAGCAGAGTATGATAGCGTCAATGTACTGCTATTCGATTCCCTCTACTGCTCCAAAATTCAACACTTTCCGGGCCGTTTGAGTAACGGAATTCCCCAAAACGTAAATGAAGCACAGAACCCGAAGAAGAATGTCACTTACGAGGGGATATGTTTCAGTACTTGTGACATACTCATTACCATCACAATGTTTTAAAATTTAATAGTATGGCTAATTTCTATAAGGAATCTGAGTCAAATTTTATGCTTTACGACAAATTGAAAAAAACTTCTTGACATTTCAATAATCATAAGTAATAATAGTTAATAGTCGACCCTTACCTGTCTAAAGATCTAGGTACCGCATAGCAAAATATAGTGGCTGAGTTATCTCAGGGAAACAACTGTTGTAACTACAGTTACTGACTGGAATGTTGAAGGGTTCGAGTTCCAACAATGGGAATTTTTGGCACTAGCTAAATAGCTAGGTCGCCTCCAGCTACTATCTGAAGGAGAATTCCAGCGTCCAGCTGCTTTCATCGGTACTTTTTTTGTGGTTTCTCTGATCACTACTAGAAGAATGCCAGAGCAGTACCCTAACAAGCGGGCCAAGGAGCCGCAAAGGGCACAAGGCGGCAGGGGGCCCCAGGGTCGACAGCCACGGGGGGGGGGGGCAAGTGAGGGGAGGCGCTAGCCGAGAAGGCAAATGCGCCTAGTCCGACATGATTCGATGAATGTGTGACATTGATTCTGACGACAGGTCCGAAGGGTGACAGTCACCCGTGTATACTTCAATTACTTATTAAATGTGATTGTTTTTCAAATGTATTTGCATTTCTTATCTTTGAAAGGACGTAGGACAAAGCAAAAATAATACTCATCCTTAGTCCCCGATTTCCCATTTTATGAAATACTGAATTAAAGTTTTGCATTCTTTGTTCGACAAACTACGGACGGCGCGAACCGTGTGGTGGGAGTGGCAACCTCCAGCATGGTTATCCTGCAGGCGACACAGCGTGGCCGTGGTCGCGTCTCTGATAACGCGACACAACCGGACCGGTAGCGGTAGCTCAGTGCATCAACTGATGTCACTGCAGCGCCTCTAACCGGGAGGTCCTAGGTTCCCACTCCCCACGGCGGCAGGATTATCGACACTAGCTTTTCAGCTAGGTAGAATTCAGCTGCTGTCTGGAGGAGAATTCTAGCGGCCGGCTGCTCTGATCGGTAGTTTTCCGTGGTTTCTTCGATCAACACTAGGCGAATGCCGGAGCAGTACCCTACCAAACGGGCCACGGACCGCGCGCGATCTGTCCTTCCTCTTCCTTGTCCTATCCTCTCCCCTTACACACACACGCTTACACTAACATGCACTACACTACCACATATTCCGGGACACCGGTCGGGAGCTTAGAGCTTGTCCCGACTGGGGCGGTACCCCGTTGGTGGGAGAGTCCTGGTTAGGGGGAAACCCCACTAGCCGACGGTAGGTTGGCGCCAGATCTCACCATCCAGCGGGGGAAGATCACAGTATCATGAAGGTAAAGTGAGCTGAGCAGAACACATATGAGATTAGATAAAATGCTATTAGGAACGGTCAGTTACAGTGTAGTGTATAAAGGAAATGCTCTTGAGGGTACAATGACAGGTCAGGATGTTCCAAGTACGAAACTATGTCGCCACACCAACAAGGATAGTGGTGGTCGGCAAGGGCGTCAGAGGACTAGAACAAAAGCAGAAAGTGGTCAAAGGAGCTTGACGGAAATTTTGGGCATTTCGACAAGTGAACTTACAATTTTGAGACAAAGTTTATATGAAAGGGAAACTAGTTTGCGCTTGGAAGTAGATAATGATGTTGCTAGTAAGGAAGTATCGGAAGGCGGTGTAAATGCAGATAAAAATGAGACTAATCGTAGTTTAATTAGTGATACAGAATAATGTTTAAACACGAACGGCAAAATATCATGTAAGTTGTAAGCAAGGACGCAAGGTTCAGTGCCACGAAGTGCAGAGGAAAGCGGGGCGACACATGCAAGAGGAGAAGGACAGTGCTTCTGCGGTTAAAAGTAAAAAATGCAATTGCAAGAATAAAAGGAAACGGCGAAGCGGTAAGCAACGACATGGGAATGTCAAAGTGGTAGTGAAAAGTGAGAAGCCCTGTCAGAGGAGCAGAACTTGTAAGCAAGTCAGAATACTAGAGAGCCTAGACACGAATTTAGACATGATGTTATGGAATTAGATATTTACCGCGAATGAATGGTAAGAAACGCTCACGAATATTCAATGATAGGACAAGATATTTGGCACACGAAGCGGTGTAATTAGTACAAGAAAGAATAAGGCGGTAGAAAACGGTGTCATAGCGTAACAGATAAAATCAATAGTAGTCAGAGAAACATGGTGGAAATTTTGCCCATGGCATTGAATGAAATCACAATGACTAGGCAAGAGTTAGGTAAAAATAGCAAGGGTAGTATGGTGGCAACGCAAGATGGTGTTAGCGGAAACGCCACATGTAGTGAAAATGCCGGGTATGAGGATATCAGTAACGAGGGCGGTGTTGAGGCAATGCAACAAATTATTCATTTGGCAGTAAAAGAGAAATGGTATAAAACAGTTCAAAGAATACCTATGTAAAATCAATTAAAAACTAGGAGTGCTGTTTTGTGGTGTACTGTGAATACTATGCTACAGGATAAGCTACAGTGCCACGTAGTGCACCGAAATCGGGAGCGTCAGGGCCATAGCGACAACAGCAGGGCCACTGGGTGTAAAGGTATATATATATAGTAGGTTGTCGAGTTCAAATGGTGAAGTTATGCAATGGGAATGCCAACGTGCGACAGTACTGAGCTTTGGATGAAAGGCAGTGGGACTGAAATGCGGCATCACAATGCAAGTGACAAATAAAAGTAGTTATCGAAAACTGGTTTTAGGGTGGTTTAAAAGACTTAAATGTGAGAGGGTATATTTCATATTCGACCGGAAATCGTGAATAACCACCGGCAAAGGCTTGGCATATAATTCTGTATGTATTATTTATTGTAACCGCCCATATGTCGGTTCCATTGATTTTTGAGCAGCACCCGAGAACGTCAAGACACGACAAGATGCAATTATAGTGTTACCGAATTGCAAGAGATCGCGCCAGCAGTAAATGGTATCCCTTGCGAGAAATTATTAGTTTCTGAACGCACTCGCGTAGAATAGAACGAGAACCAATCAAAAATCACTCTTGAAAATATCAGCACTGGCGCAAAGCACCGCTACGAAAAGCTCTCTCTTTTGTTGCCGACCGCCGATCTGGACGCACCGAAATTGTTCGTGTTGGACGGAGAGAAGAATTCGCCGTATTTCGACGATAAGAAGCTTTAAAAAGGTAATTCGTCCCATCATGTTAAAATAACGATACCATGTATGAGAGAATTGAGAATTTTAAATCATGAATATCCTGATAAATTGACGTGAACGCATTACGTAGAAGAATACTATTTTTCTATCAACGAGGAAATAATATATTTCAACGTTCAAGAACGTATACTGAAATAGAAAGCATGTGCTATAAGAAATGTTTCTTTCTATTTCCAGCTTTTTTTTTGTTGTCTTTCGTCTTGGCTTACCACGTAAGAAATTCATTACGCGGAGATATTGCAATCTTATTGTATAAAATTCGAAGAACTGTGGTAGCGATTCACCAGAGGACGTGTTCGCCGAAGCAAGCGGTTGCCACGACCTTGAAAGGATCTGGGTCGCCGTCGCCGCTCCAAGCTGTGGAAATATTTCTTCGAAACGACGTCAGAAGTGAGTCAGAAAACTTCACTAGAAATTCTCAAAAAAAAAAAAAAAAAAAAGAAACTGTTTAAAGAAGCGAGAATTATTCTACAGAGATAGAATTCACCTCACTTACAGACGTAGATAGTCGAGTAATTAGATTAGAATCATTTAAACGTAGTCTTTTACAATATTACAGTCGTAAAAGGAAGCCAGATAGCTAATCCATGTAAAGAATTGTAAAAACCAATTTTTTTCATTTTTCTGTTAACGATATTTGTTCTTTTAGTGTGTGTTTTCAATTTATTGTTTAATCGTTTTCAAATTGTTCAAAACCAATAATTAGTAAGAGTTATTATTAATTGTACGTTCATTGCATAACGATATTTTATTGCTGGTAAATTGTATAAAGTAATAATCTACGTGCAAGTGAAACAACGTCTTGTATATATTTCATTCACTATTCAAGTGACAATTTCTTTGAAGGTGTATGTAAAGGGTATTTTGGTATGTGATTCTTTTTCAGTATTTTGTGTTTCCATGTATTATTGTCTTGTGTACAGGTATTTTGTTGTGTTTTTGTGAAGTGAAAGGTAATATAATTTTATGTAAAATGTTTATGCGGGTGTTAAAATGCAACTGCAGTTGTTAGGTAATCACGTAATTGCTAAAGGTACAGCAAGTGATAGAATTTTTCAATGCAATGTGTAAATGCTAGATAAAATTGTATTCAAGTATTTAACAGAATATATCTAGAACTCTGTTCATAGTTAAAAGATTAACTTGCCTATGTTTCTTTTATTACAAAAGCAGGTTAAAAGACGAACCCACTCCTGTAGGGCAGTTAGGACATATAAAACCATTCCTAATTTTTGGTGTGATATTGTCATAACATGTCACAGGTCAAGTCATAGGTTACTTGAGTGACCCGCTGTAGGCTTTTTAGTGAATATAGTGAAAAGGTAGAGCGGTCATTATATATATATATATATATATATATATATATATATATATATATATATATATATATATATGCACATGTGGGACTTGTGTAGATTTGTTTAATTTTAGTGTGCGTAGTTGGGAAAGTCAGGATCGCCCCGGATATCGTTTAATCGGTATTTAATGTGGATAGTTTTGCGCAAAATATGGAGTAGCCAGTAATTCGTAGTTTAGGGAAGAGTAATTTAGAGGTTGAATTACAGTAATGTTATGACATAAGCTGCCAAAGAGTATAGCTATTCAGAAAAGAGATTGTCTGATATTTCCAAAATGGTCGTTAATTTTTTAAGATTATGGGTGATTAACTTATATATGGAGCATTTTTGAGCCCTATGAAATGTTACTAAAATAGTTCGGTACTGAAGACTTGCCATAATTGTTAAAAAAATTGTTTATGCACTACTGACGCTTTTGTTTAAAGATTGGTAATAGTGAGCAGAGATAATTTGTTATTGAGTGCCGAAAAGTTCATTTTAGAAGATGGTTTTTGTAAGTAGTTTCAAAGGAAGTGGCTGGTGAGAAAGGAAAAAAGGTCATATGCAATAAAGTAAGGGTACTGAACTCGTCCTTAATTTTTGAACCATATGAGTAGCAGAACGTATTACAATCAATTAAAGGCTGTCTGGTTTAAACTACTTTAATTTGGTTTGGGTAAAATTCATCGTACTTATACTTGCTAGTGTTAGTGTTTCGGGTGGACACACCTACCGGAAAGGAGTTGCGTCGAAAGAGCAATTTATTCTACGCATTCAAGGGGAGGAGGTGTGTTATGGCTGCGCGCCACTTTGAATTGGCGCGCAAACGACCGGGCAGCGCGTGCTCTATGGAGCATCGCTAGCGTCAGCGGCCCGAGCTGGACACGCGCCACCAGACCTGCAGGCGAAGAGTGAGTCTTCGCCAGGAGCAACGCTAGCAACACAAAGGGGGTCAACCACCGGGAGTCAGTCAACAGCCTGCCAGTGGAGCCAGCTAGTGAGTCAGCCAGCGTGTCTGCTGCGAGAGCGGGTAGCGAATCAGCCACGAGACCGTTTTACGAGCGCCTAGTGACCGGATATTGATTGATTGATTGATTGATTTTTAGTGATTCCGGGCGCGTAAACTAGGTCATTAGTCCCGTAAGTGCAGTGAATGTTTTTCATCGGAAGGTGGCGGTGATCTTCCCCCCCCCCCCAGGACGGCGAGATACTGTCGACTAGCGAGGTTTTCCCTGGCCAGGTATCTCCCACCAGCGGGGCACCGACCCGGCCGGGACAAGTTCTAAGACCACGATCGATCTCCTGGCATGTGTGGTAGTGTAGTGAATCTTATTATGAGTGTGTGTAAGGGATGAGAATAGGACAAGGATGGGGAAGGAAAGATCGCGCGCGGTCCGTGGTCCGTTTGTTAGGGTACTGCTCTGGCATTCGCCTGGTGTTGATTGGAGAAACTACGGTAAACTACCGATCAGAGCAGCCTAGAATTCTCCTCCAGACAGCGACTGAATTCGACCTAGCTGAAAAGTTAGTGTCGAAAATCCTGCCGCCGTCAGGACTCGAACTTACGAACTCCCGGCCAGAGGCACTGCAGTGTCATCAGTTGATGCACTGAGCCACCGCTCCCGGTGTGACCAGAGACGTAGTCCAGTCTCCGGAAGTGATTCGTCTGAGAGGCGCCTGCAGGATCGCCCGGACCGGGGTGACGCCACCTCGTACAAGCGGTGAGCATAGTGAGGCCCGCGCACGAACTGCAGAGGAGGGCTCGGAGAGGACGACTATGTAGGAGCCGGAGAGCCGTCCTCCCACACCGGAGACGGCCCAACTGGGGCCGTGGCCCTTGCAAGGACAGTCGGCGGTGACGGCTGGGCGAGGGAATTCTGCAGTGGAGGGCTACCGCCTTGGGCGCCCCGAGGTGCCAGGCCGGCATGATGAGACGAGTTATGTCGTTGGAGATATGTTTCTGTAAAGATGTTTGGTTGAGTAGAGAGTCTTACGAATGTAAGGAGGTGATCTGAATAAACGACTGTTACGAGAAAAAACTTTCATTATTGGTTTAGCGGTGAAATGTCGTTGGCTTCTACATAATTGAAATGATACAAGGTGTTGTCATTGCCAACAATACTGTTTATTTCATGAATAGCAGCTTTCGATGGCTTAGCCATCATCATTGGTTGCCTGATACAAGAAAATATAAAAATATAAGAAAATATAAACAATACATAATTTTAAAAAACATCTTAAGAAATGAAAGAAGAAGAATTAAAGAAAGAAGGAAAGAAAGAAAGAAAGAAGGAAAGAAAGAAAGCAAAGAAAAATAAAGAAAAGAAAGAAAGGGGCAGCAAGTTAGATCGTTTAGTAATATAGTAATTTGTAAATGTAAAACAAGAAAGTGAATGAAATAAACATGATCTGGGCTGTCCGTGTGACGCCGCGTCGAAGGCTGGGGTGCCGACGTTTCGACCGACATATCGCGGTCCTCTTCATGGCTGTACTGCCAAAAAGAGGACTGCGATATGTCGGTCGAAACGTCGGCACTCCAGCCTTTGACGCGGCGTCACCCGGACAGCCCAGATCATGACTCTGGCCGCGGAAGCCTACGATATAATGAAATAAACATGCAAAATTTGAAACAGAAAATAGGAAAAGTAAGTTGAGCCGTTTCTTTCCTGCTGTCTGGGAGCTATAAAAACGACTACGCTAGCGTAGTACATGCGTAGCGTACACGTTATAACTCGTCCCAGCTGTAAGTCTATTAAGTTTCTTATTTAATTCTAACTTATAGAAAGGACTGTCACTATCATTCACCGTGTATATTTCTCCTAACATTTTACACAAAAATGTTAAACCCCCGATATAAGAAGTGTAACTTTTAAATAATCTGTAAATTCTAATCTACAGTGACGTTAAGACATTTTCGCATCAGAGTAATTAAAATTATTAGCTTTTGTATACCCAAAGCTCTGTTAAGTTTTACATTGGATAGGAAATTTAGTACTTGGATGTACAAAGGCTCTAAATAGGCAATAGTGTAATTTATTTAGTTTTAGAATTGCTCTGCCAGCAACAGTTATCTACATTGACGCCAACTATTAGAATGGGTTCTGTACTTTTATCATAGAATGACCACATTTAATACAGGATATCGTTAATATATTTTTAAATATAATTACAATTAGGTACTCAAGAACATTTTTATTATTACTACGAATTCAAAATTTACAATTTCGTTTATCTCTGTTTTTAAGGTATATTTAACTAATATAGATGTGGAGTAAGATCCTCAGGTGGCTCATGAATAGCATGCTAACTTTCCATGGTACGATCCTTGGTTCGATTTCCGGTCAGGGCAAAAATAGAGCTGTAGCTTTCCATTATAATCGTCTCAGATTCTCAAGCTGTACGTCAAAAGAAAAACTCAGGCAGACCAAGTAAGCTAGGAATGGTGATGGGTATAGGTCATTCTCCCCACATGACTCCCTTACCCCCAGGCGTGGATCAAAAATAAAAACAGGGCCGAAGCCTGCGAACAGTGCTAACTAGAATAAGTCGGATTAATACTGGTATAAGTCCAACCCTAAAAACCCAAATACATACATACATAGACAGATGGGGAGTTAGACGTCCTATCTGGGCAATTCCATATTGTTTTTGGAGTTTTGTTATATCTTGGCTAAATTTTGAATTTCCAGGGAATGAAGTAGATCCCATGCAGAACCATGATATATTTGCTGAAGTTGTACGGAGTCTGGCTATCAAACCGTGTTACTAAATTTGTGAAAGGTTTTGCATTATACTCAGCTGTTGCAAGTTAACACTCAGTTGTGGCTGGTCCTGGAATTGTGTGCATCTGGCACGATATTGCCGCAAGCAGTTTTGTTAATAATTACTTATTCATGGGTGGAAATACAATGTCAGAGTATTGAGATGTCTATAACATTCGACGAAGTAAATATATTCATCAGGTGATAGAAACAACAGCTCACAACAATTCACGTACATGTAGTACATTACTTTACGACACTTTCCAAGAAGCGTTAAACAATTTAAATATTATAACAACCCGTACTGTCCGGGCTGCATCCTAGGGTCACGCCGACTCACCTGTTTCCTGGTCTACTGACTCGTTCAACATTGCCCGGCTGCTCAGTCTGTAATGGGGACTGGATCATGCGTGATTGTGACTTTTGCATGCATTACGTCATTGAAAATCATTGCTTCACAACAATTTAACTTTAATTGACAATTTAAATGTGAGGTGAAGCATATGGTTACAATGGATTTCCTTAATCTAACTTATAACTAACTTATCTTAATACAGTCCCCTGTGGGTCATTGTCCGGGCGTTTTCACCCGTCAGGCAGGCCGGCGTGGGCCCGACGTGGTTCGGCGGTGGCGCGTGCGGTAGGCCATCGTCTAAGGCGCCTGACGAGGCCCGGCGGCGGCAGCGTGGCCCAAAGCGGCGGTGGTTGCGCCTTTCCCCGTAGCGAGTTCGGCCCAAGGATGGGCGCTCTGTCAGTCATGGGGGGTCCCGCGATCGCCTCCCGGCGATAGTTCGGCGTACGGCCTGGTCTAGGCAGCACAGGAGCGACCAGTGAGGTGGCGGCGACGGCAGTCTAGCGTCTCGCGGCATGCGACAGCTTTTTCGGCGGCGTGCGGCAGCGTGTTCTTGCACGATCAGCTTTATGCGCACGTTAACTTCATCGGAAAAGCACAAACGATCCGATCTCACGCACCCGTTTACATCATTGAAAAGAAACGTCCGCGCTTCATCCGTGGCCTATGCCAGTAACGCGTCTCTACTCGGCCGCTGCCAAAGTTAGACGCCCGTACGTACTCGTCCGTTGCCAATGTTAGAAGCCCGTCCGTACTCGTCCGTTGTCAAAGTTAGAAGAACGTTCCTGGGACCAGCACTCACCTCTCTCGGGTTGCGAGGCCACGTGGCCCTCCTCTGTTCAGTTTTCGGCGATTGTTCCCCCCGAAATCACGCGGTGCGTTGTGCCCAATCGTGGTGTCACGTACGACCTTTGCAAGTTCGCGTCTTCGTGCGAATCTCTGACGTTGGGAGTTATCGGAATCCCGGTGCTGGGTGGATAGCAACGCCCGTCGACGTGACGTACGTAAATTCATTTGAGTAACGGCGCACCCCGTCTGCATCCCTCCGACACAATGGAGCGACCAGCGAGATGCAGTACCTGCGCGCCCCAAGCGCGGCAGGTATAGCACTTGTGCATTTTGCCTGGCCCTCAAACCTCGGAGGCTCATAAAGTTAAACGAAATAAAAGATATATGTGCGTCGACACCTGACGCTTGCGACCGTCCCATTACAATATATTCACCAGTTTAAGTACCAAGTGCATTCTTTTCTTCTGCATAACTTGGTTCTTTAAATTTTGGTTAGGGTTAATGCCAAGCGAAACCTATACTATGACATAAACACCATATTGGTCCATTTTTTTTATTTTCTCAAGAATTTCAAAAATGAAATATTTTTGACTTGTCTCTCACGTCTGTAATATTTGCCTTAAATGCGATTTCTTCACATTCTTATATTGATGAGTACGTGCTTTAAATAATGTCAAATACAATTTTTCGAAAACTCAACAGTTTTCTGTAAAAATGAGCTCAAATTTCCGCATTATCACGGTCATTAAACGCTGAAACATGATTTTCTCAAAAATGGCTCCAAATTTTTTCTTCAATTTTTTTTCCAATACATAGTGATAATTGCACTGAATATGATGTAATGTTCATTTTGGTGTATTCTTTTGGTATTTCAAAAATTACACAAATGTATTTTTTTTTGAAATACCTCTCACGCCCTCAATGTGGACAGTTCCATCAATTTGTATGCATTATAACATTTGAGAGTGGATGTGCTTTAAATGACTTCAAATGAACGTTTTTGAAAACTCTATAGTTTTCAGTGAAAAAGAGCTAAAAGTATAGTTTAATGTTGGAAGAGTAAAGGCGAGAAGATAAAAATTAAATGAAGAGTGATAAAGGAAGAAGATGATATTAAGTATTTGATTGAAAAAAAAATAGTTAGAACAAGCAAGAAGTCTGTTAAATATAGTTTAAATGCATGATGCTACTCATAACTGCACGCAAATTCTGTCGTAATAAACGAGTTTAGTACAATTTATATTTTATTACAATTAAATGTATGCACGTTTATGCTTTACCCTTTTACACTCTCGTCCAGCGCCCTCCTCCGGCAGAATGCTTGAAATCAGATATATGACGCAGCTGCTTCTCGTCCAATCAGCTTTCGGTATTTCTCTGCTTGTCGTAACAGTCGCAGTTCCCTATATAAGACGTTGCAGACACACCGAGTTATAATGATTACAACATTAAGATTAATCAATTCATTAATATCACAAAATGTATAATAAATTCCAAACTCGTATGTAACCATGCAATTTATACATTTATAGTTTATACATATTGGTTAATCTCTCCACGAGACAGAAATGAAAGCTTAAATTCTATTGGTTGACACGATACTGAGGCGGGACGGCACTCTCCGCCACCTCGAACGCCAACTCATCAGTCAGTCGCTTAAATGCACTCGTAACATGCACGCGCGATATTCCATCGTTCCGCAAGTTTAGACAATTTGCATCGCTTAAACAGTTTGTTGCGTGTTAATTGTCTAGAAGTGCATCATACATGTTCAGTTCAATGGTAGGCCGTCGATAACTGTGAGTTATAAATTGTGTTTTTACCTAATGGCTATATTACGCATGTATGCGTTGGCATTCTTATAAATTTGTGCACCTTATGGCAAATGCTTCAAACTGACTGTAACAAGTTAATCAATTATAAGTGCATCTGTTGAGATGTATTCTGTGCGCAATCACAAACAATGCCACAGGCATGAATCATCTCTCAAACTCAGGCATAATCGGCTGTTGAACAGTCTGTGTGTTCTCCCATCTTCTAACTGAAGATATTAGAATATGTGCTAGTGATCGCATATGTAATGCCATTAATATAATGCTAGTCACATTCGTGTCAACATCATAAATGGTTCGCATTTTTGAAATTCTGCTCAAGGTATTGCGTGATTGTGGTCACGTCGCTGGGTAGTGTCCAGCGCCATCTGTGTGCCGAGGTTACAACTGTTACCTCGTGGCTGATCTCCATGGGTCTCGGCCTGTGACGTCATGTACATGTTATCGCAAACAACGCCAAGTATATTGTAAGGTATTTGTTTAATTCTCTTGTAATTTTATTTCAGAGCACTTACGTGGAACTTTATACAGTTTATGCCATTGTTAACTACAATATAAATAAACATCTTTTGATTCTACCAATTCTAATGAAACAACTACAGTGTAAGTAACTTTTTACATTCTCTCTTCAGAGAATGCACTTCATCCTTTTCTTTATTTGTAATGTTTAGTTTTATTTTTTAAATAATTGTACATATTAAACTTTACCATGCACTTACTGGCTTCCCTGCTAATGGCAACATTTCCTGTAATCATTCAATTTCAGGAAAAGGGTTAGGATGTATCTCCTAAATCATTTTGGTTCTTTGAACGTGAGTTATTTAAGAAAAGATGTCAGGTTGCTGCAATCACAGGTGTCAAACCTATAGTACACAGCTAATACGCAGTGCACAGGTTCATGTAAATTATAAGAAAGGCGTAGAGTATCACACAGGTTTGGGGGCAATAATTAGAAGAAACTGTAGGTGGAAATGTGGGTATGATAAGTACGTTTTTGTAAGCTTGGCAGGTACAATCTTCATACGAGAAACGGAGATTTGGGGTTCGATAGAGAAGGGGTTGAGGTTGGATTCACGTGCGTCGAGGTATTTGTTGAGGAAGAAAACAGGAGGAAGAAGAAGAAGAAGAAGAAGGCGGGGTTAGAGGCTGGAAAATGGCAATGAGAGATTGGAGAAAACAGATGGGACTGTGTTAGCCAGAGGTTGATTTTATTCATTAGTGATTCTGGGCACTTCAACTGCTAAGGTAATGTAAGTATACTGTATGTTTTTAGCGCTAGAGATGACTGTCCACGTTGAAGAGGGAGATCCGGCGCCGACCTACACCGACTTGCCTGGGATTTTCCTCACCCAGGTACCTCCCACCAGCGTGGCACCGCCCAAGACGGGACATCCTGTAAGCTCCCGACATGTGTGGTAGTGTAGTGCATGTGAATGTAAGTGTGTAAGTAAGGAATTGAAGAGAGAACCAGGAAGAGGAAGGAAAGATCACGCGCAGTCGTCGTCCGTTTCATGGGGCACTGCTCCGGCATTCACCTGTTCTTGATCGGAGAAACCACGGAAAACTACCGATCACAGCAGCCGGTTGCTAGAATTCTCCTCCACACAGCGGCTGAATTCGACCTAGCTGACAAGCTAGTGTCGAGAAGCTTGTCACCGTCGGGTCTGGAAACATAGGATACACCGGTCAGAGACACTGCAGTGACATCAATTGATGCCCTGAGCCACGTCACCTTTGCCGGTGTTAGCCAGAAGTGAAAGAGGGGAGAATAAGAATGAAAATATAATATACATGTCAGTTTCGATCCAGGATAATGGAAAAAATATTTGAGTGCTGCTTGTTCCGGAAGAGTTAAGAAGTTTGAAAGAGAAGGAATGTGAAATTATAAGGAGTATTCACAGAGACCGGAGACCTAGAAATGAAAATCAGTACCTGTACGTGAGCGAGGTCTGGGGTGTATGGAGCGTGACCGAGGACTTCCCACATGTATTTCTGCAAGAGTGCCTTGAATGTGTTGGCCATATGAGAACTTGCATTGCCGTGGAGCAGAGTGACCCCACGGGCCTCATACCACCAACACTATCATGGCATTCTTGCAGAAATTCATGTGGGAGGTTCCTGGTCACCCTCCATACAGCCCAGACCTCTCTCTCTCTCTCTCTCTCTCTCTCTCTCTCTCTCTCTCTCTCTGTGGTTACGCCATTTTTGGTCCCTTAAAAAAAGGGAATGATTCACTTCGGGCGACGATGTTGAGCTGTACGTGCGGAACTGGTTCACAACGCAGCCCCAGGAATTTTACGACAGCCATTCACAGCCTTGTGTCGCAGTGGGACAAGTGCTTTAACAGCCAGGGCCAATACTTCTCACATACAGGTACTGGTTTTCGTTCGTAGGCCTCCGGCCCGTTTCTTTTTGAGTGCTCCTTATATTACTTTGGAATCTCCAGGAACTGCATCGTATGGATATTAGATATGATAGATATAACGATTATATAGAATTATTCTGCACGTTCGGTTACATAAGTATTTAAGAAATAAAAGCAGTGATGCAGGTAGCAAGACTTAGACTAGGTATATACTAGGAAATGAGTTTAATTCCAACGAAAAAGTAGTTGATAGAAGAAAATAAATTGTGTAAAATTGTGAGGTGGAGGATGAAAGCTGGGAGTACTTCTTGAAGAAATATGTAGGCGAAGGAGTGAATCATGAACCTCGCTTGAATGAAAACAGTGTTTCAAACGAAAATATTGGCTTTTAAAAATAAATGTGTATAGGTGTACGTACACTGAAGTGCGTAATTCTATGTGTAGTATATGTTTCTGCTTATACGTGCTAATGCGGATTTTAGTTTATCGTTATAAGTGAAACTACCACGTGAGTTATACCCTGGAGTACGCAATCAGTAAGATGGCGACCTCAAGTGTTTCGGCAGGAAGAGCACGAACATGGATCTTCCTACTGCAGGCAGCTGCGTAGATGGACACACGTGTGTGATGTGTGATTTATTGGTGAAGTTTTGTTTCGCGGAACACGGAATATAAGAAAAACATTATTAAGGCAGGAAGACCGACGCCGGATACGACTATAACTATTACTTCGAAAACCTTTGTAAGGAAATCTTAACAGCCAACTTTTTGAAACTAATGAACGGCTTACCGTGCGTATATATTTTATTGCTTACCGGAACTAAGCCCTTCACCCACGCAACTTGTACTGCTATGTTCATTACTTTGAATCTATTTTTGTTCCAGTGTTTATTTTTACTTCACTCAACTTATAAGCAGGGAGTGCGGTTAATCAGCCATCGAGATGCTGGTTGCCCGAAGTCGTGTGCGATCAATTCGCGAAGCCTACTTCCTGCGCCGCCAGGGATCTCGTTAGAGCGGTGAATCGCACTACCTGGTGGCGAGAACTCGCGACTGCAGTGCCCACGACCTTCCATTTTCTTTTTCTACTGTCGCTATGGAGCGCTGCGCACTAGATAAGCCAATTGGCTCTCGTCTGCACGTCGGATGTTCTCATTACGCCAAGTTGATTTACGTTAATAATGAACGATGACCGTCCAACAAGCGGATGTAAGCTTTTGGTTCCCTGACTTCCCCACAATCTTCACTTCGGAAAATAGGAAATTTCTTTTTGCTTTTTATTTCACATAAAAATCAAAGCAATAAAACGATTTTTTAATGTAACGCAATATTTTCAATACAGTTTCATTTCTTTGTAATTTATTCTCGAAGCAAAACTTAGAAAAATCTAAATATCTAGATCAAAAATTTGTTTTGACAGAAGTAAGTGTCAAAATAAATGCTTACCGACTGAATCGAGTCTGAGTATTTCGGTTTAATTGTCTCTGCAATGCATGGAATTTTCGAGGCTAAAGGGGTCGAATTATTTTGTCCAACCGTTACACCGGCTTGACATTCTCTATCAGCGATATTTCTGACACTTCTTTTAAAATTTATCTAACGCGTATAAAATTTATGTTACACATTTGCATCTTGAGTAGAGCTTATTTCGCTAACAAAGATAGTGTTTTACAAAGTGTTAAAAGGACTCTTCAGAAAACTATCTTGATGCAATTTTAGTTCACAAGACAGCCGGTATTGTTTAGTGGTTCTAAAATATGTTATATTATATTTTTTTGAGAGATCAAACTTTTTGGCTCGAAAAATCTCTATAGTTTCATTGAAAAAAATAAGTCTTGTCATTACCTATATTTACAAAAGTTGCAAACAAATAAAAAGAAATAAAAGTATATTACTTCCCTCATGCTTTAAATCATCTTGGCGGTATCATACTTTGG
The DNA here is from genome assembly GCA_011170035.1 of Teleogryllus occipitalis. NCBI lineage: Eukaryota > Metazoa > Arthropoda > Insecta > Orthoptera > Gryllidae > Teleogryllus > Teleogryllus occipitalis. Next base: position 45,860 of record BLKR01005644.1, on the reverse strand, counting down.
TAATACACTGGGTATACCGGTTTTTCCACGTTACAATTAAGAACTCATGGTTGTCCCATCATCGTGTACTGTTACAGCATTGTTAGGTAGATTTGTAGAAAGCGTAATGAATGTGGATTAAACAAAGATTAGTCTCTTCGAAAATTAAACGAGAAAAGATGAATTGTTTCACAATATTCCCGACCATTAACACTATATTTTGTCAGTTTTGGCTCGGCAGTATTAGAGATAATTGAAGTGATAATTATCGAAGTGATTTAACTCGATTTACGTGTAGCCCCATAGAGGTATGACAGAATCAGGTTTTTAAAGATATGTAAAGAATAGGTCTAGAAGAGATTGACTGGAATGATAGAGGAATTGGAGAGTAGCATGCGAGAGACGGTCGCAAGAGCTGTAGAATCGCAAGAAAAAGAAGAAGAAGAAAATAGTTCATTTAAAATTTAAAATCCTATCAAAGTCATGTCATGTCATGTCGAACCAGGATTTTTCAGTTGTTCTCCAACAAGCTACTAAATATTGTGTTCATAAATGACTATTTCTCGAATGGACAACAGTATCCAAAAACGCGAACAATAAACAAATCCTGACGTGAACTACAAGTCAAAACGTGAATACTTTCTCCTCCTGAAAAATTGTATTTCTTGAGAGGTACGTCAATTTAGATAAACGCTCTTCACTTACCGAAATATCAAGATATGTTGGTACATACATATACATCCATTTCCTGTTCGGTCATTACAACCTCACAAATGACCAAGTTTCACTGATAATATTCGAACCAAAGTCTTCTAGGTGTCGGGTGCATCGAATGACAAGTGCACAATTCTCCTGCAACCGAAGCCGATGGTGGCGTGACGCGCCAGTAGTAAATGTTTGGCCAGTGTAAAACGCACGGTACGAGCTTGTAATAATCTGCCTCTCTCCTTTTGGCACGCGGGCGCCCGGCTGGCTCCGCGCGATTCATGTGCTATTGTGTTCTTGATATATTGAGTCGCCTTGGGTGAGGTCCAAGACCTCTCCGTGGGGATGGGACGAGTGGTGCGGGTGGCGAGAGCGAGGCAGTTGGTGGCGTGGGTGCGGCCGGGTGAGGACGGTGAGGGACTGGAAGCGGCGATGCTGACGAGTGGTGCAGGACGCAGAAGAGAAACGGGAGTTCAGGTTGGCGAGAGACCAGTACCAGTACCAGGAGAGTCGGACCAGAGAGGGGGCTGAAGTTTGATTGGCTGCTTCGGAGTTGGGGCTGGTCTGTGCGGGGGGTTGTCGGTGAGAGGGCTGGTAGGTGAGAGGGCTGGTAGGTGAGAGGGCTGGTAGGTGAGGGGGCTGGTAGGTGAGGTTAGTAATTAGTGAGAGGGGCTGGTAGGTGAGGGGCTGGTAGGTGAGGGTGCTGGTAGATAAAGGAGCTGGTAGGTGAGGGTGGTGATAGGTGAGGGGGGGTTGGTAGGTTAGGGGGGCTGGTAGGTGAGGGAACTGGTAGATGACAGGGCTGGTCGGTGAGGGTTTGCGTCTGTGAGAAGACGGGATGGTGAAAGAAGGATGGTCGGAGGGGCGAGGTTGGACCGGGGGTGCCGCATCGATGAGGCGATAGAGTGGCAAGGGGGTGGAATGGTAGTTTAGGCACGGTGGGGATGGACAGGGGAGGGAAGGACAGAAGGACGGCGGAGATGATACGGGTGGCGAGCGAGGGCGATGAGGAGTCGCAGCAAGAGCATGGGGGTGAGGATGGCGAATGGGACGGGGGCGGCTTGGAGGTGGGGTTGTGGAGAAGTGGCAAGGAAGTCGCGCGATTCCTGCCGAGGTCACCGCGGCACACGACCCGCCGAACTTCCCCTTCTCCGTCGGGGTTTAACCCCCCTAACGGCTGGAGAGGCGCTGCCAAGGCCAGCGGCTGGGCTTTCTTAGGCCGCCGCGCCGGGTTGCGACTCGCACATAGATCTTGGCGCTCGTAGAAGTGCTGGAGGGGAAGGGCAGGGGGCGGGGCGAGTGTACCCGCGGCTGCTCAAGACTTCCGCCTTGGATGCATTAGTTGGCTAAAGACGCCTGCAGAGCTCTGAGCGGGCATTCTCGCCCTTTAGTTTTAGGTAGTTCGCTTCCAACCAGAAACTCTCGATTTTCGAAAGGAGAACAGGGTTCTCTCTTCCCTCAGCGTAGGAGAAGGAAAATCTCAGTGCAGTTAGGAATGTGACCCACTGAATTTTTCTATAAACTAAGAAGCGTGTAATGTACGGCATTGCTTTTGAATTTACGTATACTTAATATCTTGGATGATCAATGAACAAATGGCACTCAACATTTTCAGGAAGATAGTGTGTTTACAGTTTTTTGATTTGAATTAATATTTAGAAATGTTTAACAATCATCAGCTTTTCTTAAGAGTTAAAAGAGGTAAGAGCACATAAAGAATACCTTTGATAAACATTTGCTTTGTCAATAAATCTCAAGATTGCTGTCACCAGTACGTTACATGAATTACCATAATGTTAATGAAACGAAGGAGTGTATTCAGTTCAACGCCTAGGATCGACGAAAACGTTCACCTGAGTATACTCTCTCGTCCCTTAGTTCTAAGAACTCGAATCGAATACCAATATTAAATTTCAAATACATCCTTGTGTTTAAAATAAATAGAATTAATTCTCAATTATTAACTCTTCTCAGAGAGCCAGTTGACGTTATCCATTTCACTAACATAAATTATGAACAATTGCTTTGTTATTAAATGAAGTTTTTTGTCTCTTCAATATTTTACCCAAGGTCTTATACTCCAAAACAGGTCCCACGCAAAACTTAAATATCTTCTTCTATCTCCTTTAACGTCTGCATTGTTGAAAACGTTACTTCTGTATATAATGAGCGTGTGTTTACTTGAAAGAACATAAACATGCTTAGTTATTTAATATAATTCAAACGTCTTCCGTTAAATTGTGCAGGTGTCGCGAACAATCTTTACTAGCTGCTTGCGTTCGTTTTAGTTAAAAAGCTGAATGTCGCTCTATTCTTTAAGCGACGAGTTTCGCAGTCTTTATCCACCTCGTAAAATCCTTCCAGCAATTACTTGCGTAAACCAGGCTCTTTGCAAGGGACCAACCTCTGCGTTTGCCCATGATTTCTGAAAATCAATGATCCTACAGAGGTGGCCCACAACATTCCACTAAATTTGACTCATGCTTCACATATTTAATTTGAAGAATATAATACGAAATGAATCAAAATTAATTACATCGTGAAGAAATGCCCCTACATCACAATATGCTAGCCATTTTGTATGATGACTTCAAGACGCACCGCAGCATCAGAGATCACTCACCGTCACAGATTTTAATGAAGTGCGTGGCTTAACCCTTTACTGATAGTCCTGACTTTCTCAGAATTTCGAGGTTCTTGTAATATACCTTGTTTGGAAACCCGAAGAAAAAGTCAAATTCGATAATTAAAGCACGGGTTATGGAGCTGACACTTCCCCGATCCTTAATAACATTCAGGTAACCTGTTTATATTAGGGAACATCAAGAGTTTCATGTAAAAGCAGAACATTGGAGGAGTCTAGAAGTGCTCTATCCTGCTTAACTCAGTTTCCATTGACAGATCCTTTGCATTCGATTTTGGAAGAAATTATGCTTTCATCATGTGTGAGTACAGTTCACTGTTCGTGGTTGTATCGAAGAAATAAAGACCAGTCATCGTAAAGAAAATCCTTACTCAAAGCAATGAGACCCACCAGACATCATAGTAACAAAGTGCGGTGTCGTGCAACTGAACCATTTAGACGCAACAAAATATTGCCCAATAAGCATTGCCTTAAAAAACGAAATAAACAACAACATCAAATCGGACGACATTTCGTAGCCCACCCTGTAGGTTAAAAACTATTTTTTAAAATTTCAACTAATAAAATTAAAAAAAGTCCTTGCTTCGAAGATATCAGAGTCTACCATAACAATCGTCTTAACGTTCAGATTTTTGCTGTCTCGCCAACAACATACGTAGTAAAGAGATGGTATTGCAATGCTGCAGCAAAAATTGAAACTTTTTTGCCAGAAAAACTCGTATTGTGGGGTCCTGATATCAAAAACGTAAACAAATGTTATTCTTTTACAAAGAAAATTGGTTTCTCTAAAACATTCTGTTATCAGAATCCATTTTTATGGATCCTTTAGGCCGAAAAATTGATGGACAGCAAACCGTATGTCTCTCCGTCCGTCTGTGGTAAACGCTAGCGCCTAACCTAAACCGTTGAAACGCTTTTATCCTAACATGCCATTTATTTATTTTTATTTTATTTATTTTATGTCAAAACACAGTTAAAACTTCGTATGACGTGCTATGGGGAAAAGTGAATTTTGTGCACATTTTCAAAATTCTGTGATCCCTACACTAAGTCATATACTACATGAATTTTGAATTAAAAATAAACACTCATGTAATAAAATCTATTTTCAAGGATAAATAAGCAATAAATTTTGGGCTCTTATCCACGATGTCCTTCGTCAAGGAATATTACTTCTTGCCGCAACAACATGGAAACAATAATTTGAATAACAATATTTACCACTGAATTCTAGAAGACGTGTACTAATAATGAAGTTACATTTATGTCCAGAAGCAAAACAAGGGGCCACAGCCTACTTACAGTCGCTTTCACTAAAAGCATTTACCGAAATATATTTCGCACATACACTTGCGAGAGAGGTATTCGCGGCTGCTTAAGATTTCCGCTTTGAGAGTATTGCGTTCACTAAAGACGCTCACTACGATTTCGAAGTTGGCAGAGGTTGTTTGCAGTTTGTTGTGAGTTTGGAGAGTTCTGTGTCCGTCTTGATTTACACATTGCTACTCCTGACATATAATTCATCGGAACTAAAATGGAGTATCACCATTCTGTTTTCAAGAATGGAACCTGCTTCACTGTTATTTTTAAGTTACACTTTAGCTGCATTTCTAAGCTAACTTTATTGAATGACACGCTATCAAGAAAATATATCAAGAAATTTATTATATTCCACTCGCTATCATGAAAATATCTGAGAAGAATGACATTAAAAATTGTCTGTGTAGTTATGTGAGCTTAGAAAAATAGAAATTCAACAGTAACATACACAATTAAACACTTAATGTCTCATGTTGATCATAATTGCAATCGTCTTCTACTGTGGAGAATTTTCCCCTTATTTTGCCAAACAATTATTTTTGTGAAATTTAATATTTTCTTTTTGTAGCTAAGTTTTCATTCGTAACGAAAGCAAATAATCGTATAATATTTCAATGAAAAACGTACTGGTAGCACATCACATACTTTCTTTTATTATTGGTATACTTCGTAAATTCCGAAGTTCCACGAAATCACACCTGTGTCAGTTTTTGAAAGTATACTGTACCGTATTTGAGAAAAAATAAGACAAAATTTTCAACGTTCGCAATTTTTAATTACCCTTTGATGTTTTGAAAAAAAATATTAACAAAATCGGAATCGTTTTTGGGATTTTTTGAAAATGTGAAGGCCGTTTAAAGCAACCAGTGAATAACCTTTAAAATTCACTGGGCTTCGATTTCTTTTAGATAGACAGTGGAATATCATTTTTTGTGAAAATCGGTTTAGGTTCTAGCATTGACCATAGAAAGACGAACAGATGTTTTGCCATTAACAGATTTTCCAATATTCAAGACGCACAAAACGCACTGCAACATATAGGAATAAAACGTATGCTCTTTCTTGATATCAGGGCCCCATAATGTTTTTTTCTACCGAAATCGCTTTTTTGACGTAGTGTTACAATACTTTATCTTTATTACGTAAGTACATAATATGGTGAAAATTTAAAACGTAAATCGACTTTTGATTACGTAAATGTTTAGAGAAAAACACCACCTCTCTATATACAGTGGATTTTAAACAAATATTATGAAAATTTAAGGTAAACAACGAAAATATTTACAACGGACTAATGTTTGACGTGAAGAAATTTAAGCCATACTTCATGGAAATATTTAAGTGTTAAAGAAACATATTTGATAATAAAAGGAAAGAGTTGTAAAATATAATTACTATAAATATGTACAGTCGGCTCCGGTTATAGTGAACTTCTGTAAACTAATATTTTTGGTTCACTATATCAGAGGTTCCCTATATCCAATAATGTTATAGAATTAAACATTAAGTAGAATTTCTCCATAGTGATTAATTTATTATTGAAGAGGTACTGCAAAATATATTTATAGCACTAACTTAAAATTTCAATATTTTTATTTGACCTTAAAAATCAATTATTTTCAATTGCTTTTCGAACATTTTTCGTAAGTAATTTCTCTAGACTCTTCTCAAGTTCGTGCTCTCTCCATACTTGATTCTGCATTGTTCTCTACGTGTCGTAACGAAGTCTTTATACCCTTCAATGCCTCTTGCACGGTTGGAACACCGTTCCACTCCGCGAAGGACCTTTTATTCGCCTATAATAACATACGAGATCCTTTTGGTTGCGGCATGGCGCAAGCGATTAATGAAACTGATAGCTGAATGAAACATTCCGGGTCCGCTACCTTCACCTCAGAGGAGACGTCTTCGATTATTACGTTTGGACTTATTTTTTCCAAGCTGCCTAGTATTGGAATTTGTGGCACTGTGGCGATATATTTTTTCCAGGAGGGAATTAATTTCCAGGATGTATTGCCTATGTTCACTGCAGCCGACGTTCACAGTTCACTATAACCGAATCTTCATTTGCTTATTTGTAATGTAAATGTATCTCTTAAGAACTGGTTCAACTTAAGAGTTAAGCAGAACCACCCCTGTGTTCTGACAGGAGACCTTCCCCTCCCCCTTTTAGGGATTCAACAGGCTCACATCATCATCATCATAATCATCATCATCATCATCATCATCATGAATGTAAGTGCAGCAGAACCAATGATTTAGGTTCACTATACCCGAGTTTACTATATCCGAGTTCATTATAACCGCAGTTGATTCTATTATATTACATTATGTTATTCTCTTATTAAATAATAATAAAAATTATATTACTTTTAATATTAAGAAATGGACTCTTGTTGAAAGTATAGAGACGACTCATAACAAATATCTGACTATGATGTTACAATAACGTAGATGTAAGAAATATTAGAAAATCTGAAAAATTTATATTATTCCTGCACCGTTTCATCAAAACGTTTTGATTACGAAGACTTATCTGAACTTTATAGAAGTAAATACACGTTACTGTTGTGATGGATTTGTACGGGCATGGTCAATCATTAGATTATGAAAATCGTAGAAATATCTACAATTGCGAATGAATTGTCAACTTGAAAATAAATGTTTTAGACTGCGTTCACTTAGTCTAGCAAAACAAAGCAAGAGAATCGAACACAAACCAGACAAAAAGAGCAAAGTGCAAACACTTTCACCTAACACATTTTAAAAGTCGATTGCACCCGGTAAACCAATTTAAAATAATATATAAATTTACTGTACGCGCCGTAAGTAAACTACTTTAAAAGTCAAATAATTTCCTCCCAGAAACTAATCCTTCGTGCATATGAAAGCACCACCCTTTCCTTGGGCAACTACCGTGTTTGTGGGGCGAAGCCGTCTTTAATCACCCGCTGGATAGCAGCGTCGACGGAGGCGAGTGCGGAAAGGCGGGAAAGAGGGACTAAAGTTATGAATCGCGATCTTCTTGGGTGCTCGTTACTCGCTCCACAGCTTCTTCTTCTTCTCCTCCTCCTCCTCCCCCTTTTCCTCAATCTTCTCCTTCTCGGGGTCTCCTTCCTTCGAGAGAGGTAACATTCACCACCCTAGAAGCGAGCACATCCCCTGCCCTACCTCGCACGCCCTTTGCACTTCGGAAACGAGGGACCTACTTTGCGGTAACGGAGAGATTGCGATCATTAGACGGGCAATGCGTTTGATGCCGTTGCCGCCACCGCCGCCGTCGCCGCCGCCGGCGCCAGCGCTCCCGACCGCGCCACGCCGCCCCGCGTCGCCTCGCCGTCGCCCCCCCCCCCCCCGCTCTTCGTTCCACCAGCCACGTCCTCGTTCCGCCAGTTAGCCCTACCGCGAGGCCCTCAAGACGTTACTCCATATTTTCGATTACAAGGTTAAGGTTCACACGTCGCGAAGCTGATAGTTTAATAATGAAAAGGGCGACCATCCCATGCAGCTTCTCTCTCCGTCAATCTTTCCATCTCTCTCTTTGAGCTCGACAAACTTTCCCGGGCTTGGGGGCGTTACCCTTATGCCCGGACAGACGGTTTTACCGGTTGTACCCTTAATATAACAGAATTATCTTGCAATTCTGTTTCCGCCCTCGGGTCGGGGGCGAGGGCGAGGGGCGCAGCGGGCGCGGAGGGTAAACGGGGAGGTGAAAAGGGGGGTCGGGGGCCGAGTCCCCCCCTGCAAGGCGCCGCTCCCATCGCACCAAGCCCGTGGCGCGCTCCTCCGCGTCCCCCCGCCGCCACCCCCGCGCACACCTCGCCACCCGTCCAAAAACAAGGCATCTCATTATCCCGGCGGTGGGTGGCGGTGGAGGGGGCGGCGGCGGCGGCGGCGGCGCGGCGTGCGAGCGCGTTCGGCGGCGCTCGGGTGTCTCCGGGAGCGGCGGGCCGCGCGGCGCCGGCGCCGGCCTCGGCGGCGGCGCAGACCCCGCCGGCGCGCGCCGGCGCCCCCGCCTCCACCGCTACTGCCGCCGCCGGCCCCCTCGCGGCGTCCCCGCAGCCTCCGCCGCCGCAGCCGCGCCGTCGCCAGACGCTGTCCGGAGCTCGTCAGCAGCTCACCGGCGCCTGCCCTCGCGCGCGGCCTCGGCGCTGTCCGCCGCCGCGTCGCCGCCGACGCTGCCGGGGCGATCGGCCCGGCCGCCAGCGCCTTCCGACGCCGATCCTTCCACGCAGCCGCAGCAGCGCGGCGTGCCCGCCGCCGCCGCCACCGCCGCCGTCCCCGCCGCGGTGGTCGCGCGGCTCGGCTCGCGCGGCGCGCTCTCCCACCGGCGGGCCATGTAACCGCCGCCGCCGCGCGGAGCACGTGTGACCGCGGCGCCCGCCGCGCGCCGGCCGCCGCCGCCGTTCGCGCTGCTGCACGCGCGCCGCGCCGCCCGCCCCGCCCCGCCTAGCACCCCCGCCCGCCACCGCGCGGCCTCCTCCGCGGACACTCGCTAACAAACAAAAAGAAAAAAGACAGGCTCTCCAACGCGATGACGGTGCGCGCGTGTTAACGAACCTTCCCCTTCTCAGTGACTTGTTCCTCTTCCCCGGGAGCGGCGCAGCATCCCGATGGCCCGATAGACTCGGCTGACAGTTGCGTTTTTTTCTCGGAGGGTGAGGGAGGACTTGAGTTCAGTGCGGCCGCTCGGGGCCGGCAAGTGCTTCGTCTCTGTGAGTGTGTGTGTGCGTGCGTGGCTGGGGGCCGCGCCGGACGGACCGGAGAGTGTGAGAGAGAGTGCCCGTCGCCCTGCTAGCATAGGCGGTGGGCTCCCGCGCCTCGGGAGCGCCCCCCGTTCGGAGAGGGGGGCGGGGCGGGGCTCCGCGAACGCGCTCGCAATGTGTTGATATTCTTCTGCTGGGCCAACACACGCGCGGGCGCATGGCGGGGCCGAGGCGGCGCCTCGCCGCCGCCAACTGACTGCACCCACCGGCCGCCGCTTCGCCGCCGCTGAGATGCAGATGGAGGAGTGCTGCCGGGCCGCGGCCGCCGCCGCCGCTGCCGCCGCCGCGGCCGCCCAGCAGCACGGCCGCGGCACCACGCCGCGCGCCGGGCGCGGGCCGCACGTCGCCGGGCGAGGCGGCGGGGGCGGCGTCCCCCACGCCGCGCACGGCCTGCACCGCGGCCGCCCCAGCCACGGCAGCCACGGGGACCTGCTGCCGGGGCCCATCCCGGCGCCCCCCAGCCTCCAGGGCCTGCCGCTCGGGGGCGTGCCGCCGCCTCCCTGCGCGCCGCGCGCCCTGCACGCGCCCGGCCACGCCGCGCCCGGCTCCAGCGACTGGGGCGACATTGAACTCGACATTCGTCAGCACATCCAGCAATGTTCCTGTACCTGCAATCACATGGGATACGGCAACTTCATGGATTATCAGGTAGGCGGTAGCCTTCAGTGTGTGTGAGCGAGGTCAGGGATGTGAATGAGAAAGGTGTGAAGTACTGTAATAATTTTTGGAATGGGTATTATTATGTTTGTGTCGTTGATATTGGAAAGTAATGATTTATCTTATTTGACATACGGGTAATAGTTTACAGCACATCTATTTTAGATGATCAGACACGACGAAATTAGTGTGGCATTGATGTTCCTTGTCAACACTTATTGAGAAATCTGCAGATGAAGTTTGACTGACAAAATAAATGATACATTTTTTAGCCTTTCTTGCAAGATTACAATTACGATCACGAAGGCAAAATATTATATTCTCTTTAAGTTGAATCACTTGAGAGATCTAGAAAGCGGTAGAAATTCGATTAGGTGGAAGTTGTCACCCGAATCCTTGAGCGTATTGCTGATAACTCTATCGATGACATTGTTCTGAAAATAACTTTCAGACTTACAAAATGTGTGTCAAGTAGAGATCCTTACTGACATCCATTTTCTGACAAATATTCAAAATTTTGAGAACCAAATATTTTAATGTTTTCTGTGTCAATTGAAAACTTTTTCATGGTAACGAAAGGCATTCCTTTGCACTTTCGTATACATTTTGAAAAATATGCATTATAATGGAATATAACTTTCAAAATAATTTTATGAGATATTAATTGCTCTACATTAGTTACATAATTCGTGCAAAGTTTTTGTACACGTGTGCAAAACGGCCGCATTGTTTTCAAGAAGAGCGTGTTCAAGGAATAATAGCTGCATTCAACGACCATCCACCATCTCTCTCTGCTTACAAATCATCGTGCCTTTCACGTCCATCTCTTCAGGCGGTGGTACAACCTGCACCAGGCCACATAAATCTTTCTCTATTTTCAGACCGCTGTGCCACCCTTTTGCGAGGCTGCGCTCTCTTCCCAGTCCACGTAAATGCCCTTAGAGCACGGGACACCTTTCCAGAGAGAGCGACAGCCTTGCTTTCTTCTCGTATAGGCCGTGGGTCTCGCATCTGAAATGTATTGAGCTGCGTTTACTTTAATTTTTGAAACGAAGATTCTCAGCTTACCTGCGATTAAATCTTGTCGTGAAAATATAATACTACTGGAAACGCTGTAAAAGTAATAAGAGTGTTCCTAATTCAATGAATTAGGCAAGAAGACAGACAGCTTTATAAAAAACAACCAGTTTTTAATTTATATACATATATACAATCAACATGAGTTTTTTTAGGAAATTTCGGGGCGACGTTTCGGGAGCTCATATTTCCTCATTCTCAGACTAGACTGTATTCCCCGAAACGTCTCTCCGAAATTACCTATGAAACTCATGTTGATTGTATGTATGTATAAATTAAAAACTGGTTGTTTTGTGTAAAGCTGTCTGTCAAATCTTGTGGCCAAATTCTTTGAATTATACTGTACTGAAGTGAACGACAGACAATATGCTGTATGTGATGTTTATAAAAGTAATAAGTTGATTTCGTTTGGTACATAAGTGGCCATTTTGGTTAGTTCTCGCTCCGTATATTTATGACACCTGATCATTGTATACTCAAAAAGTTATATCTCGATAGATATTTTTTCTGCTTGATATACCGGTCAAATGGAGAAGGACCGATTCCTCGTCTCTGGAAATCGCGAATTTTACACGGTCCCTATTGTCGAACACGAGATCAACCGGTATGTACATTCTCTCGGCGAAGTAAGATTTATCTACTAACTAATGCGACTTCCAAACGCTGCGTGTTATGTAGTCGCAATTCGGCGAAGCAAGAATGTACTTCTCACAAGCAATACCGGTCACATGGACGCTCATTTGATTTGTTTTTGAGATAGCATTTCGAAATGTGATAGGGTAAATGTATACATTTAGCCTATATAACAAAATGCGTAGTTTAAATTTAATTACATCTTCATAAATAGTGAACGTCTCAGTCAGAAACCTGAGAGGAGGCAATCTTAAAGGCGAAATTGCCCTCTCGTTTCAACGATGCAAAATATCTCCTACAGTTCTTAACTATGTGCTGATGTACGCGCCCAAGCTGCCCCTAGCGACGATTCCGACGCTACTTGATTAACAGGTAGAATGGGCATAGCATTCATTTTGAGAGGGTTAGGTTGAGGAAATCTTTGTACCACAAGTGAGGTTTGAAATCTAGCAATCGGCAGTTCTTGTTTCAAGAGCGCAGCAGCTGTCAGTAGTAGAAGATAAAACTTTATTTTTGACCTACAATATGAAGCACGCTTATGAATGAAAGACCTAGGAGAGGTGACCTATGAGAGAGACGACATATGAGAACCGCTTGGGAAGAAAAATGTGTTATCGCGTTATTTGGGGATGATGTGAGATGTTAGTTACATTTCTTGGTAATGCTTCGTATGAAGTGAGATATAATGCGTTCTTTTCGCGGCCTGTAATCTCTGCAATTACTTTGTATTCATAAGGTACACCGTAACCTTCTGTGGTTTATCTTAAATGAGTACAGTTTTCTCAACAGAACTTCGCAGCCTGTTGATTTTTGATACATAACTTTAAATAGTGATAGATATTGATTAAAAATCGAATATAAAATTTAATTACTTCTTGGTATAATATCAATTGTTATAATTCTTTATTAACGTGCCTGTGATTTCTTAGTCGCTCTACATGTTTTACTAATATGTGAATCTATTGTACAATTCAATATTATGTCAGTTTATTGTAAAGAGGTAGATAAATTGCCAACTGGAAAAATACAGTATTCGTATTTCAAATACAGGGGTCGCGTAATACATTGTACAGGAAGAATCCATTTTAAGAATAACGATCCATTTGTTGTAGAATTTCTTACCACGCATCTCATGGATATTGAGACGTAACCTTGTTTCCAACTAAAAGGTAAAACATTTATTTCATTACCCATTAATTATGTCTATAATTAAATAAGACGGAAACTTCACAAAAGTATATTTAAACGTTGATTTTAAGAATGCGTGGGAAAATGTGAGAGCATTGAAGATACGATTTAGTGTGTTTGAAACTTTGTGTGCTTTGAAGGAGAAATTCCAAAGTGACCGACTCTTCAGAAAATGAAGTTAGTGAGTAATTGAAATGCACAGTATTGAATCTGACGTTTCACTTTATATATTAATGTCGACCCGCGACATTATGTTCACATCATCGCGACAAGATTAATGTGCTTAAACAACAGCTCCGAGTGAGGTCCAAGCAGCGAGTACTGTTTTGTGTATTTTTGACCAAGATTAGCGTTTTCCTTGAGAGTTACTTCCACTTCAGCTTTGCGTCTAATATCTTGCTTTGCCACTATGAAATCAGGTACAGTTTCCTCATTGAGTTGTACAGAGAAATGATTTATTCTCTTGTAAGTGACAGAGTGTGCGAATTTTTACATTCAAACCTGTATCAAATGATAAACAGAAAATGCTTTAAGATTGAATTTTAAGTAGGCGTTCCCTATTTTTAGACATTCAGTAAAACAATCCATATTGCACTGATATGTCTCGGGAACATACTACAAGAGGTATTGGGTTTGAAATGTGATATTCGTGCAGGTATAATCACTGTATAATAAAGCGGCGGTTTTGTTGATTGTTCACACAATGTGAAGAATTTTTAATTTGAAATGGTTTGTCGTAAAGATCGTACGATTTTTAACGCAAAAACATTATTGTAGAAAATGGTTCAGATGCATTAGGAGGGAAATGAGGAATAAAATATAAACATCTCTCTGACAGAAAATTACAACTATCTCTGGATATATAATATTCTTCTCCTAATGTATTTTGAGCGATGCAAATGCTAAATGCGTGACCGTTTCCATATTTGGAAGGCTTGATATTTCAATATGTAATCAATGTTTGCAATTCATTAAATTCAAATGCAGTTGTATTTAGAACATATATTTCACCAAATGGTAGTATTTTATAGTGAACATCTTTTAAAATTGTATAACGTAAAGATGTAATAATCTGTACGAAAGTGGGCATGGAAAGAAGTGATAGTAATTCATAAATTAAGTCATAAATATTTTTATGCATTTTTATCGGAGACGTATGCATCACAATTTCGCCAAGATTTTTACAGTAAGACGAAAGAGAAACGTTAATTTAAGCTTCATGAAAGGTGTTGAATCGTTCCTTTCCTTCCGTGAAACACATTGTTCAGGAAGGATGGATTAACACGAACTGTCTGCTATTCGTAGCTGCTTCCTTTGAATCGCGTGTCGGTTCGCCGTTCTTCTAACGTTCGCAATTGAAGCGCTCTTTTTAGAATAGAAGATGATGTACTTCCTTATCACAGAATAAGTTTCCCTGGACTTTCTCCATCTCAAATTCGTATTTTAATTTTGAGTTTTTTTCTTTCATCGTAAACTTCTTAGTTCTAGTAAGCATGAAAATGAGTAAGCTGATCAAAATTGAATAAAGGAAATTTTTCTGGCTAACCATAGGCCAGCAAATTCCTCGTTCTGGCTCATTTTTTTTATTATTCATACATGGTTTTTTTGAAAAGTCATTTTCTTTCTTGTATGTTTCGGATTGCTGCAACACTGTCAAAATTTATGAAAATTGTACCCAAAACAATGGGTACCAAAAACTTGAACTACTGGATAAGTTCTTTTGAAATGTGTACTTCGAATGATCCACGGCTTCAAACATAGTTTTTATCACTAGTCTATTCTTTAAACAGGGATACTTTTTCTATGTTGTATTTTTTATAATCTAATAAAATTCTTAGAATTAAGAAAGTTGTGAAGTTTTCTTCAGTAATTTCCAACTTTTCACCTCTTTGTCGGTGAAGTACTTTTTCTCAGAGTTTAGAGATTCGCTTACTTTTCGCATCACGCCGCATTCTCACATTTTAACTACTGACCATCATAATTGGACGAAAGTTTTGCGGCAACACTTTACTACATTTTCCTCCGGAAGAAAAGATGATATTAGTAAAAGATATTTTCGATGCTATCCAACGAAAAAATGTAACATTTCAAAATGTCTTCACTTCCAATCTCGTGTACATTATTATTGATTGAACAATATTATTGTACGAGATTCCTCACACCGTCAGCCAACGATGTATTTTTGGTTGGGTGATGTGTAGTGGCACGCAGCATATCACATTTAATCATGAAATAACTTCCTTTCCCCTATTTCTCCCAATAAATGAAATTCAAGAACATTCTCCCCATATTTTTCCCACATTCTGATCACTAGAATGTTCTCTGTAATTCAGCTTACTCAAATACGATAAAGAGAATTCAAGAAGATATGACTATTAATTTTACCTATGTTGATGATCGCCTTTGCATGCTCTACCATTTTTAGGTGTCACGTAATTTTCATATCCGTACGATATTGATTCAATTAAAACCTTTTTTTGGCATCGCTGTCAACGTGTTATTCGAAAATAACTGACATGATTTATAGAATAGTCATTTTTCCACACTGTCAGACCTTGAATTTGCTTGATGGTGCTGTTGGACTTTGAAAGTACTTTCCATGTATATTTTTGCCACGGAACAATCGGTTTTCTAATTATTTTATTGTACGTTTATTTATAAAAGTATTAGTTTCACACTGAGAACTAAACAAAAAAATAATAGATGGCCTTTTAAATGAATAAAGTTACATACATTTCATTTAATGCGTTGGAGTTTCACAAATTGAAACTAGTATTTAAGCGCCGCGACAAATTATTTTATCATGCGGAAGTGAGTGCATTTTGTTATTTGCATTTAGTGATCTAATATTAATCTAAATTATAGTGTATTATACATTCGAAGTAATACATTCCGCATACTGCCAAATGAACGACATTGTCTGGAAAATATACAAAACAAGGATTTGTTTACATTTTTAAATGGAATTACGTTTTTTTCGCTCTATGTAGATTTAGGGCATTTTTCTATTAGGGAATATTTACTGATTTTCAGAAAGGGTCTTCAATTTTACTATAGTTAAATATTTTACAGTATGTACCAGATTTATTCGTACAGTAACATTTGGGAAAATTTAATTACAATAAGTATTGATTTAATTCTCAGTGGCAATGAATTTTTTGAATTGTATAAGAGTATATACACTAAAAGACAATGTGATAATTAGACAAAACAGAAAAAAATATATTGTTTTAAACGAAAACTTAACATTTATTTGAACCATTTCTGCTCGTACATGAATCAGAAATAACAATAACTCTTGCAATAAACATCGAAAAAAGTTAAAAAATTTAATATACGAATTCTAATTTTTAGTTGAATGTCCCTTAGCCTTTGCAATTTAGCTGCATTGAATTAACAAGGCTCTAGAAAATTCTATACCAATTTTTTGTCACTGTTCCAAAACAATTTTCTTCGCGTCTTTTTTCGACGTTTTTTTGTATTTTCTTGTACTGACTTTCAATAAGGCCAATGTACGCTCGATTGGATTTAAATCAGCGGATTGTGGAAGAGTATGCAACTGTTTGCGTACGCTCCAAATTACCCATTCCTTGTAGTGTTGCCGTATGTTTGCTGTCGTAATCTTTCTGAAAGATATAAACAGATGCCATTTCCAATATGTACGCTTTGTTTTCAAAGTATGATTATAAACTATTTCCTCCATTATGCCATCGATAAAATGTAAGTCTCTCACACCGTTCGATGACATTCAGTTCCAAATCATGATTGATCCGCCGCCTTGTTTTACTCTAGGCAGGGAATTATTATTACTTTAACTTAACCACTTTATTATTTGTGCTGGCCTTTCTCCATACCCTAAGGACACTATCGGAGAGTGGAATAACTCACTTTTTTATCTATGGCACGTTTCACCAAAATTCACAATTTTGGTATACTTAATTTAGGGTTTGCCTTGATTTCCCTTACAGCAAAGCGCTCTTCCCTCGCGTCCAACCTTTTCTTCTTGCTTCTCCGAAGCAAATTCTTTATGGAAACATTACGTTTATTTTTTTTAAAAACCCGTTACGCCGTTGAATGTGTGTTATTTACAATTTGTCCAATATTTTTTAATGAATTACCTCTAAGGGGTAGATTAAAAATGTCTTCTTTAAAACAAGTACTGAATTCTTTCCGCTTACCACTTAGCTTATACTCGTTGCTTTTCACATTCTAGGAGATGAAACCAGCCTGAAGTATTCATGGTCACTTGATCTCAGAGCTTTACAGACAGCTACTAACTTGAAGTTCGTGTGAAAATTCACCATTTATCCTCGGTTTGTACTTCGTAACTCAATTGTAGGAACAGAAATGGTGCATTAATTAATTCAGTGACATTTTTATCTCTACATTTTCTATACCTGATATCGTGAAAAAATAATAGTATTTTAGAACATGCAATATCTTTCTTGTACATGTAAGAAGTGCACCTAAAATTGTTTTTAAAGTATATCAATACTGAAGAACGAAAATCAGTATTCATTGAAAAGGATATCAAGTGTACGAACAGAAATAGTACATATTGTTTACAAACCATAGGAGAGCGGTTTTCTAAAATTGTTACAAGTACCTGTGTGCTCAGTAGCTAAGAATGCTAAACGGTCATTTTACTTTCTCGTAAACGCAATAAAGAGAAAGTAATGCTGCAAAATTCTCGAAGTAACTTTGACATAAATATATTTTTAGAGGTTGCTGATCCTGAAAAACTGTTCTTTATGTCTCTCCGTCCACCTATGAACAACTTTATCGCCCAAACCGATTTTTCCCAAGATGGATGTTCGCAATCTATTTGACCGAACTCAATGGCCATCGAATTTGAAACGGTTATTCTAATTTTAATTTTAGTGGTCACGACACGTATTTTGCAAACCGAGGGGTCCAGATTCAAATTCCAGCATAATTGGTGATTTAAATCCGTTCATGTCTTATTCAAAGCTATCCCGAGGTCCACACAACCTCCTTTTCAAATGAGTACCAATATTTGCTGGTTTGATTAACAGTAAATATTGGACAAATATGCTGATGAAGGATGCCGCTTATCGAGCCATCTCCCCACATTCAAGATGTCTAAAAGTGGGGAAAATAATGGAAAACACAGAAGTGGAGGAATCCTAATCTCCTCTGACTCTACGGAAGTGTGTATCTATAATACTTGTGTTGTATAAAGAATAAAATCATACATTTTAATTTTTGGGGAACATCGTATGAAGCTCGTATGTTTAAAAAAGAATCAAAAATTGCTCCAATTGTTTCATGTTGCACGAATAGAGCACGGTGTACTTACAAATATGGTCCTATTTTCATTAAAATCTCTTAAGTTTCAGTTCGTTCAATTCACCTGAAAGTTCCACTTTTTTCAAACATCCCTTACAGTTTTATTACAGTCGCTAGATATTTTTACGTCAATTCCTTATTTTCTTAAATATTCTAATTTTGTAGTATCATTTTTTGCGCACTTCTTTTTCAAATAATAGTGTTTTTTTCTTAATTTTGAAACTAATTGTGACAATTAAAAAAATATACTTCAAGATTTTCTAAAATACCAGAGCAGTTCCCTCACAAAGGGTCCACGGACCGTGTGCGATCTTTCCTTCCTCTTCCTTGTATCCTCACCTCTTACACAAATTTACATTTACACTGCACTACCACACACGCCGGAAGACCAACCGGGAGCTTAAATCAAATCCCGGCAGTGGCAGTGGCACGCAGGCGGGAGATACCTGGTTCAGGAACCAGCAAGTCGACCAGTAGATATTCCACGAATTTGGCCATCCAGTGGAGAAAGAACACCGCTACCTCTCTAACACACTCTGTGGGAAGTATAGAAGCTGAAACGCCAGAAAATATGAAATAATATTTCATTTAATGAAAATTGGATCGGTTAATAATGATTTTTTTATTAATTGTGTGTTAAATTCTGTGGTTAAAATGTATATGTAAATAAATTTCATTCGAACATTACTACTTAGCTCTAGCCTCAGCTTCATAAGATTTTCTCTTAGGTGCCAAAAATGTACGAACTGTACGAATGTACGAACAATCGAGGAATTTAATACTGTTCTTAAAGCTGTTGTGTGCAACTACTGACAGTATGGGAAGGTTATTTGTCTGAGGATCTAGGGTTCAGCAAGTGAAAAAAGGTCGGTCGTAGGAAATAAATTGTGTTACAAGATCAAAAGATGTGTAATGTATGTACGAGGCGTAATCATGCTGTAGACAGAAGCTAGAGCTTGAACTCTTTATCCGCAAAGAAATAAGTTATTTCCTCTCGCTAGATCCATGTTCCAGGAGGATTCGTCAAGCTCGCGAAATCCTCTGGCAATTTTGGCTTTCAGAGTGCATTTAATGGAGAGTAAAGGGCAACCTTAAAAGTAGTCAAAGGTCGAACTCTGCAAAGAAGATAAAGAAGATTCTGGACCTGGTTAAAGCTGGAAGGGGATTGCCGGTTTTTAGCAGGGTTTTACACGAGGATGAGCTTTCTCTTGGGTTTCTCGCTCAATACACAAGTAGAGGTTTATATGAAGAAATTGCCCGTAAAGAGTTAACACTGAGTGTTTGAAATTTAATGAATACTGTCAGAAGGGAAGAATATTTTCGTGAAAAATATCAAAAGGTTATAAATTCCCAAAACATTCATATTTTAATACCTTTTCTATATCTACACCGGTTTGCTCCTCTTTACTCTCTAACCGTACGATGTTCTTCGTAAGAAGAGAAATTTATGTAATCGTGCGCCAGAAAACAGCAAACTTTCTGCAGAAAACGTATTGCTGGACCCTCGTAACGGAAAAGTGGATATTTCGTGTTGCTAGATTTAGAAACAATCCTCTAACACACGGTGTAGCCAGAACTCATAATTTGTGGATCCTTGATACCAAAAATGTGATTGACGGCAAAACGTCGGCCTCCCTGTCAGTGTTATTTCATGCTATTTGTTCCTAGCAGATATTTAAGGGTTGTGTTTCTTTGAATGTAGGTCACACATATGTGTGATATGCTTCAGAAACTGTGTAAAAAGCGCGCATTTTCTATGAACCATGAAATTTAGTTTCATCCTGAATCACCAGGTGGGTCCTCAGGGTACCGAAGGGGAGCGTCAATTAAATCACAGCTCGTTACAACACTTTATGGTGTCAGTAGGAGGTACATTTTCCTGGCCTCAAAACGTGAGATCATATGGTTTCTGATCCTTATTTGTGATCTCTCTCTCTCTCTCTATCTCTCTCTCTCTCTCTCCCCCACAAATATCGTGTTCTCATGAGCACGTGCATTGTCTGATACGTTCTTTTCATGAGAATTTTTTAACAGGGCATATGCATTCTTCAGTTCATTGAAATGCATGGGATACAGAGGGAGAGAATGGCTGCGAAAAAATCTTGCCAGAAATTGGTCTCTAGAGTTGGGATTTTATGCAAAAGCATCCATCACTTATGATATTTTGCTACCCAGTTGCATTAAAAATGTCAAAATTCCAATTTTTTTCTTAATGTTATATATCGTGGGACATCTGTGATCGCGATTCACTAAGTACTGCAAAATTTATCTTCATTTCTAGAGAATTAGTATTGGAAATGATTTTAAAGTTTCAGCTAGGTTTCTAAGGAAAAATCTGATATTAAATACCAACTTATGAATTTGGTGAAGTTAGTTTATTTTAAAAATTTGTTTGAAGTTGTTAAATAAACCAAATGAGTGATTGTTTATATGATATGTGGTAGGACAGTGGTATCATCAGAATATTTAAAGATGATCAAAGCACACATTTAAGTCAGAAATATTTTAAGTAAGTTACAAACTCTTCCTTATTATGAGTGTTTTTCGTATAAATATAGATATACTTTTTGGGGAGACTGAGGCTGCGTGAAAATGCGGACATATTGAATCGCGAAACGTGGTCTTAATGGATTTTCTTGATAATACAATATTTCGGTTTTAAATAAATGAGTGATTTGATTGTCTTTTAAGTGTCCCGAGGATACCACGGTCCTACAACATACTTTAAATATGATGATCTGTGAAGGCAATGTAGTAGTTTCTATTACACGCGAAAAGAGAAGTGATACTAAGTAAGTTTGTGGATAAAGTTTTCATGAATACATACAAATTTTTCATGAAATTTGCATAGACCTCCATCTCACGACTCTCTACAAATGGTCAGGTTTATGAACATAGATTTGGGCTAAGTAAAACAAATACACATGCATATTTTTATATATATTTATTGTCGATAAATGACCGGTAAAATGGTATATGAACTCTCCTTTCGTCTTTCCTTTTTCC
Source organism: Teleogryllus occipitalis (assembly GCA_011170035.1). Lineage (NCBI taxonomy): Eukaryota > Metazoa > Arthropoda > Insecta > Orthoptera > Gryllidae > Teleogryllus > Teleogryllus occipitalis. The sequence goes on along the minus strand of BLKR01005644.1, from coordinate 24,575 downwards.
GCTGTCATCGCCCTCTATGTAACGAAAAGTTAGACATATCACATTTGCCCCTGATTGATAGGCAACTCCTCATGCACAGTGTTCAGCGTTGACACGAAATCTTCGACTGCGTTAGAACGTGACCTGCTGACCCTTCGAAAATCCGAACAATCCCGAAAGAATCGGAACGTCTGGTCATCTCACTCTAGGAACCCTGTTACTTCTGGGAAAGCCATGACCCTGGGTTTCCAGTGATGTCAGCTTTATCTGAAGACCACGATATATCTTTGATAATGATAATAATAATAATAATAATAATAATAATAATAATAGGAATTATTTTTAATAATTCATGTTTGTTTAGTAATAAGTTTCACACATGGTGAAACTTCTATGTAAAGCATGACCTGGAAATGGTTAAGTAGCAGGTCGTTAACTTAGAAATTAATAAGAAATCCGGAAACATTGCATGCAGTTTAAAATTATATACTTCAGCTTAATCTGGTTATTATTTTTAGCAATGTGCTTAAAAGAAAAAAGAGATCGCCATTCTGCATTACGTAAGCGGTTTCATTTTGTTTCATCCTAATTTTCACCTACTAAGCTGTCTTTTTTAAATTAACGCTTCTCTCAGAAAAACAAGTTGACAAAACCTAGTTTCCCCTGTCGGTCTACCTTATGGTGTGACACGAACTCAGGATTCCGTTAAGGTTCCGGTTCACGAGAGATAACGTTTCTAAGAGATTGTTTTCTTCGCATTATTCCATAACACGACTCCGTACGCCGCGCCGAGCCCTCCTTTAGGCGGACTTAACGTGCGATATTTGCCTAATTGGAATGCACGCTGCGCTCTGGCTCTGCTGGCACTGGAGTTGCTGCTTTTGCTACTTCTCCTGGCGGTGCCTCGTGATACGAGACCTCACATCATAACTCCTGTATTCTCTCCATTCTCAATGCGTTCCACGAACAAAATTAAAAACCAATGCTACCTGTCCACAGTATTTAAAGCCTGTACGGTATCAAAAGTTGAAATGTGCATTTGGTCTGTAATTATGACAAAATTCGAAATTGTTGAGACATAAAGTTCAGATACTTGAATACAGTTGAATAGTTTAGACTTTAACAAGAGCAGAACTAAAACCATTTTCACAACTTGACGGTAAGAAATGCTGGATATTAGGTAAGGTGCGGTAGGGCAACTCAGGATGGGTCTCCCATCGTGGTTGGGTTTAGAAGAGTTGGTGATAGTAAATGGGTTGGGGCAATTCGTAGGTTGTTGGGCGGTAGGTGAGGGCGGTAGGTGAGGGCGGTAGGTGAGGGCGGTAGGTGAGGGCGGTAGGTGAGGGCGGTAGGTGAGAGCGGTAGGTGAGAGCGGTAGGTGAGAGCGGTAGGTGAGGGCGGTAGGTGAGTTAGGGACAATAGGTAGAATAGGAGAAGGCGGTAGGCAAGCTGTTGGTACGGAAGGGGGGTTGAGGGGGAGCTGAGGTGAGGTAGGTCCGTTGGGACGGTAAGTTGATTGGGAAGATAGGTGGTTTGGGGGAGACGGTAGGTGAGTTTGTGATGAACAGGCGGGTAGGTGAGTTGGGGTGTGGTAGGTGCGTTGCGGGGTAGAAGGGTTGGTGAGGTTAAGCAGATATTATCTTAGGGTTACAATATTTGTGAAGATCATATTGGAGGATTTTTAGCTCCCTTCGCTACTACCGCGTGATTCGCTCTACCCGCACCGCCTTCCTCTCGCCTAGGGGCCAGGTGAGGGCGGGGCAGGGCGGGGGCGCGGAGGGCTGCGTTGGCTGCGCCGCGCCGGCACGCGGGTGCCCCCAGACCGGGCGGCGTCGCACCTCCGCGCGCTGCTAATTGGGCGGCGGCTGCGAGTACCGATTCATCAAAACCTGTGCCTGGCTGGAGGCGGCGGGCGGCGACGGGGGCGGGCGAGCGGGGGGCCGCTGCGAACGAGGAGGAAGGGGTGGCGCGGCACCGAGCAGCGCACGCCCGCGGTATCGCGGATGACAAATTGCCGGCCCCGCTGTGCTCGGTAATTACTGCCCCAACATGTTAATTATCGCCCTCATATAAAAATACACCGCTGGGTATTTTAATCCCCGCGCCAGGTAGGCCCTCGCTCTGAACGCATCCGCCGTCGAGGATTGCAAGCAAGCTTGCGCCTTCGTGGAGATGCCGAAGTGTGAAGTCCCCAGGAGAAAAGATCGTGAAATAGAGAAGGAACCCTGCTACCAGAGATTTAGTTGATCTAGTACAGGCGTTCGTAGTTCTGTCTCACCCCTGCTCAATCCCGCACTTCCCCCTTTTCCTCCGCTAACACCCACTCACCCCTGCTACAATTAGTTCACCTACGCTCCCTCACTCCCGATCACCTTACCGTCCCCCTACCCCCTAATCACCACAATCACATCACTCCCGCTCACGCCATTCCCGCTCACCCCTCACCCGTCACGTCACCCCCTCTCCCGTCACGTCACCCCCTCTCCCGTCACGTCACCCCCTCTCCCGTCACGTCACCCTCTCCCGTCACGTCACTCCCTCTCCTGTCACGTCACCCCCTCTCCCGTCATCACGTCACCCCCCTCTCCCGTCACGTCACCCCCTCTCCCGTCACGTCACTCCCCTCTCCCGCCACGTCACTCCCTCTCGCGTCTCGTCACCCCCTCCTCGCGTCTCGTCACCCTCTGGCGTCTCGTCACCCTCTGGCGTCTCGTCACTCTGGCGTCTCGTCACCCTCTGGCGCGTCTCGTCACCCCTCTGCCGTCTCGTCACTCCCCTGGCGACTCGTCACTTCCTCTGGCGTCTCGTCACCCCCTCTGGCGTTCGTCACCTCCCTCTGGCGTCTCGTCACCCCCTCTGGCGTCTCAAGCCTCCTCTGGCGTCTCGTCACCCTCTGGCGTCTGTCACTCCTCTGGCGTCTCAAGTCACCCGCTCTGGGCGTCTCGTCACCCGCTCTGGCGTCTCGTCACCCGCTCTGGCGTCTCGTCACCCGCTCTGGCGTCTCGTCACCCGCTCTGCGTCTCGTCACCCGCTCTGGCGTCTCGTCACTGCTCTGGCGTCTCGTCACCCGCCTGGCGTCTCGTCACCCGCTCTGGCGTCTCGTCACCCGCTCTGGCGTCTCGTCACCCGCTCTGGCGTCTCGTCACCCGCTCTGGCGTCTCGTCACCCGCTCTGGCGTCTCGTCACCCGCTCTGGCGTCTCGTCACCCGCTCTGGCGTCTCGTCACCCGCTCTGGCGTCTCGTCAGCCGCTCTGGCGTCTCGTCGTCAGCCGCTCTGGCGTCTCGTCACCCGCTCTGGCGTCTCGTCACCGCTCTGGCGTCTCGTCACCCCCTCTGGCGTCTCGTCACCCCCTCTGGCGTCTCGTCACCCCCTCTGGCGTCTCGTCACCCCCTCTGGCGTCTCGTCACCCGCTCTGGCGTCTCGTCACCCGCTCTGGCGTCTCGTCACCCGCTCTGGCGTCTCGTCACCCGCTCTGGCGTCTCGTCACCCGCTCTGGCGTCTCGTCACCCGCTCTGGCGTCTCGTCACCCGCTCTGGCGTCTCGTCAGCCGCTCTGGCGTCTCGTCACCCGCTCTGGCGTCTCGTCAGCCGCTCTGGCGTCTCGTCACCCGCTCTGGCGTCTCGTCACTCGCTCTGGCGTCTCGTCACCCGCTCTGGCGTCTCGTCACCCGCTCTGGCGTCTCGTCACCCGCTCTGGCGTCTCGTCACCCGCTCTGGCGTCTCGTCAGCCGCTCTGGCGTCTCGTCACCCGCTCTGGCGTCTCGTCACCCGCTCTGGCGTCGTTTTATGCATGCATTTCGTTTTGAGAAGAAGAAATATAACTATAGTAAATTCAACATTCATGTTATAGATTTCATTGACTTCCTCTATTGTAGGGAAGACTCCGCGAGTTCTAGGAGTTGTTCGATCAAAACCCAAGAAGAGTTGAAGGGCTTGAGAAAGGAAGAGTGTGCAGTTTACACGACGATAGGAATTTTCAGTCGCTTTCGAAACAGCCTGTTAAGTCGGGTAGCTGAGCTGAACGCTTGGCGGCGGATCACGAGGTGAGGCCTTACCTTCGGGCTTGAGCCGAGATGGCAATCGTTTGAGTAAATACCCAGAATCGGATAACGACGTAAAGCACTAGTTTAGTTGGTTTTAGTGTAGTCCACTTCTGTTTTCACGAGACGGAGTACTAGTTCTAGTCACGCGAAGTGAAATTCAGGGAGAGACGAAAGTCAAGGTAGAGGTCTGCAGGAAATTGTGCGGAATTCCTTCTGTTTAGCACTCACTTTATCACCTGCTACATATCGCAAAATCTTCTGAGAATCAAATAGTCAAAAGCTACAAACGATATAATGATGGTGATATTTGAAATCTGTCGTTTGGAGTAACATGTCATGTATTGTCCGTAATTACAAAGTCATTAAATTGATCAACTTCAGTTGGACCTCCATCCGCCAATGAAAGGAATACTTTTTGTTCTTTGGCATATTGCTATCGAGCGGGGCAATGTGATTATCGTACTGAAATTACTGTTAAAAGTAATAAATATTACGTTTCATGAAGCCCGTTTAATACCATTTAATATTAAGTAACATTTATGCATTGCTTTCGTTAATACAATTATTTCATTAAATCAATTTGCAATATAAATAAATTGTTTAACTATTTCTGGTAACGATCACAAGATATGAAATGTATTAACTAATACTATACATAATATTTGATATTTGATTTTAAATTCGCAATTATAATCTCTAAATTATTGAGAAACGAACAACATTCATTTTTCCATAGCGTTAATTAAAGGGTAAAGCAGAAATATACCTACAAAACGTACTATATGGATTGTTTCACAGACCAACCTCGTAAATAATTATATAATAGTTTGGCATAATTAAACATCTAAATGTAGATTTTAATTGAAATTTCTCCGCAACCTCTGAAATTTTCCACGCATTATGTTACCCACTGATATACGTTCTTTGTTTTGGCCGTTACTCACAGTCACAATTCATGCATCTTGTCCAACCCCTTCATCACGGCCAGCCTGCCCGACAGGGTGATCAACGGAAACCAGCTCGAAACCTATTACTCGTCCTTCCCGAGCCACCAACAATTTGTGAGGGCATACTGGCAAGCTAGTCGCGAGCTGCATCCATTTCTTGTTCCAGCCCGTGGCGCGGGATTGGGAGTTAACGTGGATTAGCGCATGCGCACAACCCTTCCCGTCCGAACGAGCTTCCGGATTTCGCTGCGTGTGCAGCACCCGGCTACCCAACGAGCCTACATTGTCTCGATTACAACGGACAGCGGTAGTGTACTTGATGGCATTACAGTACATTGTCGTACCGCACCACTATACGACACACGTCCAACGCGGGGTATTGATCCTCGAATGTGGATGGTGGGCTGGGGCCTGAAGAGCCTTTTTTGTTGAGTTACGTTGTGGTGGAATTTCGAAGAAATGATGTATTTTACGGTGTAATATTTGTTTAATATGAAAAGTTCTTATTTGCTTAAAAACTCCTTTCGATTTTCCTATTATTCCAAGCATTGTTACGGACGGAAAATCTGATGTGAAAATGTATACAGATCTAGTCTGCGCAGTCACTACTTACACCGTAGAAAGCACGGAAAGGACTATAAGATGCCTAGAGCAAAATTATAAAGAGCCAAACTTACTTGAAAAGTTTCTAAAGAACATAAAGGAAGAAACTGCGACCACAAAAATATAATTTTGTTCAAGAGGAGGCTGATATCGTGAAATATGACTATCCTTCGAACATATCAAACACACAATATAATCCTTTTGCACAGTAAATCGAAAGGTCATTCGTTTTTGCTGTAATAATTTTTCAGAAAATATGGTGGATAATGCAAGAAGAGGTTGTGATTGCCTTCGAGACGCACGAACATAATACGGGTTTTTGGTCGTAAATATGGTCGTAAAATTATTATAATAGTTATAATAATGTATTAGTATTATGCTCTCATACGCTACTTTCTGCATGAGTTTGTATACGTCAACGTTATCAAACCAGTTGCTTGAGGCTCCGTATTAGAGAGTATTGACTCCGGTGCTGGAGACGGTTATTGGAATAATGTTGATCTTTTCACTTCATCTTACTTATTGACGCGTTCAGTGAGTTATATGAACTTCGTAATTTCTTTCATAGTATTTACTTTGTAGATGGCTTGTATTTTGAGATTTAAATATCTGTAGGTGCGACATATCTCACTTTTGTTAATCATAACATGATCTTTCCTGTTATGCATCACTCTCCCGTCTGTTAAAATTGTTCCGCGCAATATAAACGCCACACTTCGTTTTTCAGCAAACCTGCAGGTTAGTTATTTGGATTATGGTTATTAATGATATTATTAATAACAATATTATCACTGTTGTTAGTGAAATTGATCGGTCGGGAGCTTAGAGCTAGTCCCGGCTGGGGCGGTGCCCTGCTGGTGGGAGAGTTCTGGTTAGGAGGGAAACCCCGCTAGCTGACGGTAGGTCGGCGCCGGATCTCGCCATCCAGCGCGGAAGATTTCCCGATGAAAAAACGTGTACTACACTAACGGGACTAATGACCTAAGCTGTTGACGCGCCCGGAATCACTAACCAACCAACTAACTAAGAGTGAAATTGAATCAGTTGGATCACCTTTCGTCATCGGCGTATGTCTCTTGGAAGTGGGAAGTTACAGGAAGCTCCACGGTGTCCCAGTCCTAATCGAGAGCACCGGGTAGTAAGGGAAATGCGGGAGTTCCCGTGACCCGTTGTATCGAGTTTCGCCCCGGCATTTGCTCGAAAGGGATTAGGGTAACCGCGGACAACAGCAATCGAGGGTAAATTATCAAAGACAGCGCCCTGTTAAAGGCCAATAAACTCAATGATATTTAGCTCACGAAAATTTCTAGCATCTGTTTGGGATTGAAACTTGTCCAATTCTATTCCCAGATGCTTTCCTATTGTTACATTTCCATAACGCTCGATGCTAGATCAAAATCATATAATTGATTAAAAAAAATTAAAACATAACTAATATATGAAAAATATAAATCGACCATTACTCTTGGAATAGGAATGGAATGGAATGGAATGGAGCATGGTACTATAAACAAAAACAAATCGTTGTTATGATCCTGGAATTGCTGCACGTCAGTGTTGAAAGCAGGTATTTCGTTTCAATGTAACTTGTTTCGTTTCAATGTAACTTGTAACGTTGAGTACGTGAAACTTTTCGTGTGGAAAAGGTGTGTGTGTTTTGAGTAATTGGGCTAACAAAATCCTGAAAACGCGCAGGAATAGGGTGAAGTTAAATAGTCTGTTAATGATGGCATTTTATTTAGACTAAAACATTTAATACAACTTTGTTAAAAAGTTATAACCCGTCTCATGGGGACGTCCATTAAGCTGGCAAAGCCAATTTCGAAATTCACAATATCTTTATACCCAGAATTTTGTGCCGTTTTTGTGCTTCCATAATATTCAAAAATTAATTTTTTTGCTCCATTGTTTTTTTTCGAAAATGAGAGGCTTTGTTGGGTTAATGTTAAGTTGGCAAAACCAATTGATCAAAAACCATTTTCTTTATATACAAAATATTGTGCTATTTTTGTGCTTTTCAAATATATAAACATTGTTTTTTTGCTCTGTTCGTAGTTACGTATTTTCTAATAGCTCGAACCTTTCCTAAAACAATCCTATTTTTTTAAATAAATTAAGACGGTTTAACTCTATAACCTGGGTAAGAATTAAGTGTATGCCCTACTTGATGAATTTGATCGATTGATTTTTTCGTGTTTCCGGGCGCGTCAACTGCTTCGGTCATTAGTCCCGTTAGTGTAATGAATGTTTTTATCGGGAGATGGCAGTGATTTTCCCCCGCTGGATGGTGAGGTCCGGCACCGACCTACCGTCGGCTAGTGGGGTTTCCCCCTAACTAGGACTCTCCCACCAGCGGGGCACCGCCCCAGCCGGGGCAGGCTCTAAGCTCACGACCGGTCTCCCGGAATATGTGGCAGTGTAGTTAATGTTAGTGTGAGTGTGTGTGTAAGGGGAGAGATAGGACAAGGAAGAGGAAGGAAAGATCGCGCGCGGTCTGTGGCCCGTTTGGTAGGGTACTGCTCCGGCATTCGCCTGGTGTTGATCGGAGAAACCACGGAAAACCACGGATCGGAGAAACCACGGATCAGAGCAGCCGGCCGCTAGAATTCTCCTCCAGACAGCGACTGAATTCGACCTAGCTGAAAAGCTAGTATCGAAAATCCTGCCGCCGTCAGGACTCGAACCTTGGACCTCCCGGTCAGAGGCGCTGTAACGACATCAGATCATGTACTGAGCTACCGCTCCCGGTCCCACTTGATGAACTTACTGTCCTCATCCCTCCAGAGCGTGGGTAGGATCGCGTTCCAAATGCACGGATTTCCTAAGGGAGAAAAGTCCGCAGTGGTGAAGTCCATCTTGTATTATATAAAAGTACCCGTCAAAATTAAATTCTCTGAAAACTCCCGTCCTAAGCAGATTCCATATTCGCTTGGCCCGAAACACAAGTAGCGGGTGGATATTTCTGAGACGGTTGTTGTGTTTATTTGCGGTAAATATGGGAGTCAAAATTAACTGGCAACGCTGGGAGTCTCTTGAATGCCAAGTAGGAAAATCTCAAAAATTTCAGCCCAAGGCGAGCGTGGATCAACGGATGAACCTCCAAGAGCCCGGGCATTACAAAGAAAAGAAACAAATTAAAATTACGTTTCTATGATGGCATACTGTCTCGTTCTTATCCATTTCGCTTTTCGTATTTTGGCTGCACAGCAATTCATGAGGGTGTGCATCTATTCTTGATTAAAACCAATCCAATAGGTACCAGAATCATTTCAATAGTTTAATCCATGTTGTATCCATTCTCGGAGCTTAAGGTACTACACGTAGGACTTGGATCCCTTCATTTGTCTGCGTGTACCTTTTACATTATCACACCAGACCAGGATTAATTTGTACCACATGCGAAATATCTCCCGTTCTCTAAAGTACGCATTACTATAAAAGTGTTTAGAATGTTTTGTTAATTGAAAGCGAGCTTAGAAATGAGAGATATTGAAGGAAAATGTTTAGCCCTAAATATATAATGAATGAATGTATCATTGACCATAAACATTGAAGCAGACAGCAGGGAAACTATTTTACCTAACAATTAGATTACGGTGGCCAACAAATCGGCGAGACTTTCATACCGAGCAACTGATGAGGGAGATGGATTGCATTTACAACCACATTGGAGAGCGATTCTTTTTCTCTGTGACGAGCGCAACACCAAATCATCACTCACCCCTTCCGTTACGAATAGTGCCAAACTCTTTACACTATTAATTGCTAGCGCTCATTCACGTGTTTCAATAGAACACAGCGGTCATGTAAGGTAATCATTTTATTGATCGTCTGAAGCTTTTTCGTAACAATTTCATCAATGAACACAACAAAAATGCGGTTATATATACTTTTAATACAAACGGTCTATATTTGAGAGTGAAAAAAGAAAACGTGAATGTTTGATGGTACAAAAAAAACTATACAACCGTTTGAAAAACGAATATAGAAGCGATTTGAAAAGACGCTTACACATTTTATTCAATTCTCGGAATTTGATAGGAATTAAATACTTTTTTTTTTGAAAGGCTACACATCAAATCCTTGCTATAATAATTTAGATCCGCCATTTGAATCAGAGTATGCTCTTAGCTTCGTTGCAAGTAAAAACGCCACATATAATCGCCATTTATTAATATAATCTAGGCAACTGTCGTTCTCTTTTTACGTCTACTTCCCACAGGCCTTTTCTCCGGTGACGTAGGTTTTCCAGATACGTACACGCGCCGAACAGCTGATGCAAATGTAGCCTTTTTAATGGAATCTACTCGATTGTAATAGATAGGCGTGTTCAGAAAGAGCCCTGGGGTAGGCTGGCATTTCTTTGGCAATTATCTGAAAGATCAAATGGAAACAAGTTGAGAAAGCATAAAGGGCATCACAGTCAAATGGTTTTATCCGTTAAAATGTTTTTATCCTTGGGAAATGTGGCGTTGGTCAATTAAACCCTCAATCGTTTTGAGAAAGCAGGAAGACCATCCCCTAAGACTGGTTAAGTCATTTATAAACACTGTTTAAGATTGTTATAAAATATGATTTCCCGTATGATGCTTAGAAGTGATCCTTAGTGTATTCGCCAATGCTCTAGGGTATTACTATTCGTCATGCTAAGTAGCAAATCTCGTAACTCCATGTTCTCTTACTTTTTTATACAATTATGAAAGAATAGTAACAAATAAAAATAAATAACTAATCGGGCATCTTAAATAAGAGTTCACCAGTATTAGAGTTCAACGAGAATGGAAAACGGCAATGATTTTTCCTTCCTAAGCAAAACTGGCCAAAATATAATTACGATGTATTCTAATAATTAATAAGCCATTTCGTTATCCTGGTACAAATCCCGGCCACTCTATTCGTGGGTTATGTATTTGGCAAAGCGTGTTCACAGTAAGTTTGCTCAGATTTCTTCATTTTACCCCATCTCTCATTCCATCATTTCTCTATCGTCATTCATATAATCATAAATATCCTTCTCCCAATTCATGTGTCATCCTAGGTAGACCACTTACACTCTGATACCGAAACCGTACTATATATCTGGATGACTCTATCTCTAGAGGTTGACAACACGTTCACACCAAAACCAACAAACCTTTGAAACCACCAATTGAAAGGGGTAACTTCTAATTTCTTCCGTACAGAATTCGCTCCATTTAATTAACTGGTGCTGAAAATTCGTTTCACGTCTTCAGTCGAAACTGAAACCTTTTACAGTGAACGACATTTGGGTAAGAATATGCCTCCAATGCCGTCTGCGAACGACTCTACGCGTGAACTGCCCTCGTGAAGTGTGGTAGGTCGCATTCCCGGATTTCATTTGTTCTTTCCCCGTTGATAGCGTTGGCGGGGTTGCCGTACCTTCTTCAGGCTGTCGTGTCACACAGTCATTTGAAAGTTTCAACAAGATTACGTTCTGTATGAATTGCGGCGATGAAGTCCTGCAATTTGCATGCTTCTCATGAAAGATAAACCGCAGTGGCAATTCTGTTAGATATATGATGTTGGCTTTGAAATCTCTTTCTTAGAGAATAGTGACAAAAATTAATAAAGAATTTGAGATAATGCACGTAGGATTCAATAACATTGCGAAAGCCCATTAGAAAGAAAAATTAACTTGGTGAACGCTTTGCGACCCAATACCTACCGTAAAACACCGGTTGATTAATGAGCCTTACCTCGAGGTTTTTGTCTAATTTTCCGACGATCCTAAGAGTGAATGCTAAGACGATCAATTATTTTTTATCCAGCTAGTTTAAACTTTTCGTGGGCACATTCTTCACTGTTACACACTGTCCATTTTTGCACCTATGAATAACTCGTATAAGATGTCCGATTAACAATGCAATTATGTGAGAATAATAGATCGCAAGTCACGTGATTATTCATTTACGATCTTTGGAATTTTTATTCTCTATACCTTTCTGATCGTTTCCTACCTCGTATATTTTTTAGCCGTCATGCATGGAAACTAGCATTTGCCTTTACTGTTTTCATGATGGAAAGACATGGGCGATTTACTTCGGCGCACCGATTTTTGATCGTTCTGCGCAACATCAGTTTGAGTCACAAACCACGTGACCTCAGCACGGCCACTTCGTTTGAATAACTAGACCAGACGCTGGCCGCAATGTTGCATGGAGAGCGAGAAGTGTTGAGAAACATTTTGAAAGTGGCATAAAGTGACAATTTACAACGATAACCAAATAAAAATAACAGGATGAAGGTGTACAAGGTGCAATACTTAAAAGAAAGGCTTCTTTATACCTGTTTCAATGACTTGTAACATTTCCCACTAATATTTTCCCACTAATATTTTCCCACTAATAATTTCCCACTAATAATTTCCCACTAATAATTTCCCACTAATAATTTCCCACTAATAATTTCCCACTAATAATTTCCCACTAATAATTTCCCGCTAATAATTTCCCGCTAATAATTTCCCGCTAATAATTTCCCGCTAATAATTTCCCGCTAATAATGTCCCGCTAATAATGTCCCGCTAATAATGTCCCGCTAATAATGTCCCACTAATAATGTCCCACTAATAATGTCCCACTAATAATGTCCCACTAATAATGTCCCACTAATAATGTCCCACTAATAATGTCCCACTAATATTGTGACGCAAACTGCCTGAAACTCATTGGCTAAACTGGGATACGATGCGCAAGAGCTCCCTTGACGTTTATTGATTTAAAAGTGTTACTTTGCGTTACGTGTGCGGTTAAGTCGACTTTGCCGTACGCGACCCGCAATGACGTCTTGGCCACATAAAACTATACAGTTCTGCAAAGTAAACAAAACATTGAGGCGATACAGGGTCGCCCAGAGAAAACAAGGACCCCCAGAGAAAACAAGGATCGACGAGAGTCTCTTATTTTCAACAAAATGTCTCCTTATTTATCCGAATTTTTCACTTTCTGCATTATGTCCAGAAACATTCACCTGATCATTCCTGATCTTGGCTCATCTCATGAGCGAATGTTGCTCTGTCGGCATTTCAGTCAATCGTGTCAAAACATTACATTCCAGAAATTCCCTCACTATTATGCAGCTGTCCATTATTACTGCTTTTTGCATTTCCTCTGCGCATGAAAATTGTTATTCCAACTCTTGAAATGCATACACTGTGTTTTGGTATTCCTCCGGGGGGGATATTATTATTGGTTGTATACCGATGTTCTGAAGTCACCACTGATGGCGAAACTCGGGCGATACATACATATTTATGAATTTTCAAGCTATTCACACAGTCTAGGCTGTTAATGTTGTTGTTGACTGTAAAATCGATAATCAAGGCTGTTTTCATGAGCTTGTTTAGAAATATTATATCTGGCCTATTATTCAAAATTGTGATGCCTGTAATGAAGTTTCTGTCACAATATAGCTTCCAGTATTTTTTCCAAGACAGTAGAAGGATGGTATTTGTAGTATGGGACATTATAGGACTAAAGTCCATATTTTCGTGCTAACCATCCATGAATTATTTTACCCATATTATCGTGCCAAAGTATACAGGCGGTGGAAGCCAACACACCACAGCCGGCCAGGATGTGTTGGATGATTTTATGTTGTGCACCGCACCTAAAGTCATCACTTACTATGTGACTTATGTATTGTAAGAAATTTCGTGTTATGATGACCTGGTTTTGAATTGTTATCATAAAGTCTTCTGTTTCTGGGCACGATAAACCACGTGTCAACCACCTGTTAGATACTTTTAAATCTATACTCTAGCCTGCTAGTTTATTGGGATGTCCATATGACGCTTTTCGACACCACCCTTGCATAAGGCATTATTATTATTATTATTATTATTATTATTATTATTATTATTATTATTATTATTATTATTATTATTATTATTATTATTATTACCATCATCATCATTATACGTGTCATCCATTTATGACCACGCTACACTTTATCTTTCGCGGCTGAGTCGTATATATCCCGGGGATCTTAATGTGTGTCATTATGGGGATTGGCTTTTCGACTGTATCCCTTGGCAAAAAATGTTGTTAAGCCTTGAATTATGAGGTGATGGGGTGATGATGAGAGGTGATCGTAGCTTTTATGAACCTACCCAGCATTCGCCTGTATGAACGAAAACCCCGGTCAGGATGGCCGGCCCGGGGATCGAATTCGGACCTCCCGGTTGCGACGTCAGCGTGCTACGCACTGAGCCACTTCGCTCGATGTTGTTGTTGTTATTATTATTATTATTATTATTATTATTATTATTATTATTATTATTATTATTATTATTATTTATTAATATATTTGGAAGTGAATCATATTTAAACTACAATTAAATATCTTCTACTTTTTTAAAATCAGTGAAGCAATAATTTTTGTATAAATTTTCGGGGCCCCACTTAAGAGTGAGCCAGGGGCAAATTGCTCCGGCTGCCCCCTCTTTGGACTCCCCTGGAACAAGAGTCAATATGGTTGCCGCCTCGCATTTTCAGAATGATCTCAAGATATATGCGAATATTTGTAAGTTTATTTGTAAGTAATATTTGTAATATTTGTAAGTAATATTCGTATTTGTAAGATTCTATGAATTCGTGCTAAAAAATAATGTACGCAACTCGTACGACGTGTCTTTGGCATACTTGTTTCAAAATGCCGGACACGATTTCTATCGTCAACTCGTCCGTCAACATTTCGTTCGTACGTGGAAAAAATCCCTTTCTGTATTAATTACATAAATATTACCCCACCCTTCAGTATGTTGATGCTACTGAAAATATCCCAGGTACACAAATCTTTGAAAAAAGCATTTCATTCCTGGAAATGCTTCCTCTTGTTTTGCAATGCTGTATTTTATCTTCACCTCTGTAGAGGCGAGCGACGCTATGATGCAAGGAAAATCCTGACAAAGGATAGCGCGAAGTCATAAAACATTGGTGATTGGATTATCCAGTAAGTGGTAGAGCCACGTTCGGGGTTTGTATTTCCCTCCAGAACTGGAAATAGATTTTCTCGGGAACGCTTACTAATACCAAGAAGGGGAAAGAGCCGGGATACAGAATGTGATAGAGGGAGAGAGAACGAACGAAACTGCAAGGCAGGGTAGAAGGAGTCGGGGAGAGGAAAGCCAGCGAGGCGTTTTTAAGAGGAACATTTATTCACCCTTTAAAGTGCACACTGATGCAGTCTAATTTGAAAGGTATTGTGGTAATTACAAATGTCACGATGCCACTCGATGGCTTGCTGCACCATTTTACTCGTGTGCCCTGTGATACATGGCAAAATCCGTCAGTCAACTTCTGCGGATACTGTACGCGCATATTTAATTCGAACGTTCCCATGTCACGTCCAGCGAAATAACACGGGCAGTTAGACCCGTTTGTAAATTAGCGTTTGTCGTTCGTTGCAACTGGCCTGCGTTCCACTGGTTAACTGTTGACAACTCAGTTCTGTCGACTTCAGACCGCATTTCGAATCATCAATCAACTCCCCTGCCCGTCCATCGACGGCGGAGCAAGTCTGCGTAGGAAGCATTTCAAATGTCTGTTTCAGCACTCGTCCACATAATTTCTTGTGTTCGGCTGACGCACGTTAATTGACCAGAAATAGAGGTCCTGTTACCCTGTTGCATTTATCTCATCAGTCATGCGTGTTTCTCACATATCATCTTCGCTCTATCAAAATTACTGGATGTTTGATGCATTATCTATGCTGCACTTACCATCGAAGATTATTTTGTCTCTCATAATTAGTTTACATTTTTCTTTTGCTTACGTTTTCTCGATTTTTTTATGGTGATAGTTCATTATTTTCGTTAGTCTCTCAAAAGTGGATTTATTTTTCCGTAACGTTCACACCTCCGTCTCATGCTTACTGTTTCGATAACGTTTACGTCATTGAATTTACTGAACTCAATTTATCAAGTTTGCTTTAATCATTAAGGTGTCAGGGGTCTAGATTTAATAATCTTTTATACGTAAAGAGATCAGCACATGCTAAAGAACGTAAGCCTAAGAACTCTACATATCTGTATCTTTTAATATACTATTTTGTGACCCCTCGAAAAACTCTTAAATGATAAAATAGAAATACGGTATCAAGGGATATAGATATATGAATAAAGGTATAAATAAATGTATCCATTTATTTATACCTTTATACCTTTAGTTAGGTAGATAGATGGGTATGTATGTATGTATGTATGTATGTATGTATGTATGTATGTAGGTAGGTAGGTAGTTCGCCTTTTATCATACAAGTTGTAATTTTTGTGTGCTATGAATGAGTGTAAGAAATTTGGAGAACATTTGGAAGTAGATCTGTGAAATAATAACACAGGAAATTATTGTGTATTATATGTTGGTAGAAAACATTTTAAAAACAACAAACCAAATAGAAATAGTATGTGTTAAAACATTAATCTATCTGGGTTTAAAAAATTACTTCAGACGCGCACTAATGATGAGTGTCTGATGTTACAGTCATTCCACTGTGGAATGATTACCAATTCGACAGTGTCTGATAGCAAAGAAAAGATAATTCTGTACTTCAATCGCCACACAAAAATCAAATGTCTTTGTTTATCTCACAACACTCACAACATAATACGTCGACTTTTTCGTTAGTAATGTCGCAAATTCGAAAGTCATGGCACGTAGAAACGTTATCAGCGAACTTGAATATAAACTTTACGTACGATAAGAAGTTCATGGTTGCAACAGTTAAAAACACCATTTCCTTTCCCACTACGGAGGTCCACACTTGGCGCTGAACCGGACAGAATTCCTGTTGTGATACAATCTTTTGAAAAATGTGCTTTGGTTAGCCGAGACATTCTCAGAAAACAAGCGACGCGCACGTCCCGTTCCTGCAAGACCAAATCATCGGATACAAAAGTATTCATCTTTCTTGTTGCGAAATTTGGATCTCGTAATAGTTGTTAACAGTATGCACCAAGGCTGTTATGAAAGTTCTAATGTTTAAGCGGTGACAAAAATCCCGATGGCCTTGGGCTCGAGATCATTAGAACCAGTTAATATAGTGGTACATATATTTTTTTACCTAATTTTAATGATTCAAATTTACATATTTAATACTAATTAACTAGATGTTAATTTGACTCGCTTTGTCTTGGTCCATTTCCTTCCCATAATTGCCTCCGAGAGAACATGTAGCATCATTCAAACGTTTTCGTATTTCCCTCGTAACCACGTTCCTCTTTATCCAGGTAAGTTGAGCATATATCGTAGGCATTAACGTATCAGTAAAAAAAATATTTTCGACGATGTACGTTTTCTCGCTAATGATTCATTTTCACGTAAATCAAAAACTTCGTCTTATTCTGTTTTCCTCAAGTTTTCCTAGTAGAAACTACTGGATGCCTTTTTGATATTTAAGCTGTGAATGATTAGTTGTCATTTACTTTGCTTATGGGCAGTAAATAGATTTTTTCTTAACTTTAGGTACACTATTAACTGTTAGTCCTAAAAACAATACAGAAATCAATCACCTGAATTCGCTGCACATCTAAAACTTGGTAATAGTATGTAATATTTACTTTCAATTGTGATATACGACATTTCAGGTTTTAACTCAGTGTGATTCAAAGATTTATAGCGTACAGAGCCACGAAAATATTTCCAGCATTCTTTCATACACTTATTTCATCATATAAAATTTCTACGTTTTTCCAAAGGTGAAATAATTTGTTTAAGAGTAATCATTATCAAGTATTTTCCATGAATTGATCATACAAAGCTTTAATTGCTCTCGATGCTTTATGATACTACAGTATTCAGAGCGTAATTCGGTGATGCGCTGGTGATTAATGATTTAACTTTCATACACTGAGGTCACAGGAGCATATGCTTCGCTAATAATCCACGACGAATAAGGCTCGGCTTATCGAATGTAATCTTCCGTTTAGCAAGTCATTGGAAATGAGAAACAGATCGTATAAGTCAGCTAAACGGGCGTCAATAGGCTTACCTTCAGACATGAAAGGATCGAATTTCCAGGCATGCAAAGGAGTCCAGCAAACGTGTACAGCCTTCCACCCTGCTGCTCTAATGCTAATTACTCTTGGACAGGGCTGCTAAAATGCAAGAATTGGTGCCATGCGTCCCGCGGAAGCCCACTGCAGTCGCCCGTGGGCCACTCGCCTTTCACTAAACTAGAGCCGATTGCGACCGAGCACCCTTCTCCCATCCTATGGTACTGACTCAACCAGTAGCGGACCACATTGGCTCGCAGATGAGCGTTGGGCCAGGGCTCGCCACATGAACCACTCACTTGAGCTGTCCTGCACTAGGACACTGCCATGAAAGTTGGCGGTCTATTTGGCATGCCCTGGAGCAGCCCTATCTGTGGGACACCACTGTTGCCCCTGCTCGTTGACTCAGCCCGATAGAAGGGAAGGGGAGGTGTTCGGGCGCGATCGGATTTAGTCTAGTGGATTGTGAGTGGTATGCGCGTCATCGCAGTGGGCCACCGCAGGCAACTTCATCGAAAGTAATGCAATTAATAAGTTACGTAAGTAATGCAAATAATGCAGTGTTTCAGAAGTATCTTGCAATACAATAAGTGGCTTGCGTGTATCCGTTGTTTGTCACGAATTTCACAATAAAATAACGTGTTGCTGTAACGAGGAAAACTCTCCTCCATTTTTTTCTTATTTAATATATTAACTTATTTATTAGAGGCTTATAGACGGTTAACGTATCATATTCCTACATTAACAGTGGTTTAGATAGAATTGTTTTCTGGCCAAAGAATCTGATCATATTCCTACATGTTGCTAATTCGTATCAGTCCGACTCGTACCATTGGGACAATGAATATTTTCTATATATTAATACTCCTTGACGAGACCTAGAGTGAATAGTAAGGGACGTTTGGTACATATCGTAGCACGGTAAGCATCTGAAGGGACGATAGAGGCAAAGGGAAGGTAATACCCCCCACAGAGATTGCTGTCACGTACTATCAACTCGGAATCTCGTAAGCCAACTCACTGAGTCGGTGTTAGCTAGCGCTATGTTTCTTAAAAACCATTCATGTACGATTTTTAACATTGTCACTTTTAAGCTCTCTCGCCACGACTACTTCATCCAATAAGCAAAAGAACAGTTTTCGTTTACTGAAAGCAAACTCAAAACTAAGTTACCTTTGTAGGTAATAGAAGTGTCCAAGAGTGACGACTGTGATAGTTGAATGTACTGCTCCGGGTTGCTGGAAAATGTTACCAAGGCACATGCGGGAATGAAATGTTATGTAAGGTAAATGTTATGTACATGCTCGCGCGTGTTCTTCGAAGCTTGCGATTTCGTAAGTCGACTGCACTAGAGGACGTTTCTGAAATAAAGAAAATAACAAACGAAAAAAAATTGCCTGATTTCCGTACAACTAGCGCCGATGTGAAAGTGAAAATCCGTCACTTTCCGCGCTCTCCTCTCCGATTCTATGTCATTATTTTTTTGGCTCATAATTTATTATCTGCGAGCAGAATTCGTTAATAGGACGCGACACGTGTTCCGTTCCCTCACGTTTACACAGTCATCTATCACATCCCCGACGACCTTGAACTGTGCCGTTGGCACTTCCGGAACGCTCCCGTTTTTCAGCCTAATTTCACGGCGTGCTCGATGCCAAGTACTCTACATCGTCGTCGCCACCGCCGCCGGCGGGCCGTTCCCTTCGGGGTCTTCACCGCGTCGTCGAAGGTCGGGGAAGCGTGGAGCGCTTTCACCATCTCCTTCGCGCCCTCCCCTTCCAACCCTGCGCTTGCCCCTTCCCCTCGTCGGCTGCCCCCGCGGGCCGTTGCTCCGTCAGCTGCAGGCAGCCGCCCCTGCGAGCAAGGACGCGCGCGCGACCGATATCGGGCGGGACACGAAGAGCGGAGCAGTCTTCTGCTCTGCATTTGCTCGCCACACTGGAACTGGTGAGAATGGCGGACTGCGGAGAAGTACGAGGGGAAAGCGTCGCTGCAAAGAAGGAAAGAAACGATGTAAAGGGACAGCTGTGAAAAATGATGCAACGATGCGCAATTGTCATCGTGGTAGACGGAAGCCGCCATTTGCTCGCGGTTGACACGCTGCGATTTATGCGTCACGAACAGTTTGTTTTCGACTCTGCCTGATCGGTTGTGACAGGTCGACTGCTTGGAAGGGAAGGAATGTGAGCGTTATGGATTCATGTATATTAATTGAATTTGCTCTTTCGGTTTGTGTGTTCTTAACGGAAAAAATCGTAGTTGTAGGTGCAGCGTAATCTTGCAGCTTGATCTGATGTGTGTATGGAACCATTGGGAAGAAAAGTTGTGATACACGTTTTCGTTGTACAAGTGCTTCAAAGACAGCTAATACTTCATTTCCTGCTGATATTGGTTCACAATAGACTTACAAGTAATTTTACAGTCTTTATTAACATGATGTTTTGAATTTTTGTCTGTATAAGTTATATTGTCATAGGATATGGCGGTGATTACAAGACAAATATAAAAAGTATACAGATCAACACATGTATGTATGTAAATAAGGGGAAGATTGTACATTTGAAGATTTCTTTATCAATGATATACTTTGCTCTAGTTGCACTGTAAAATATGTTGTTCTTCAGGAACATATTTATGAGAATATAAACTTGAATTGATAATACATTACACACACACACATGATAAAATATAAATCGATATTTTTATACAATTCTTTTTGATAAAAGAAAAGTAGACCATTCCTTTGTCCAAAGCTACAATATGGTTTTATACTATAATTCAGGGCATAATATGTTTTAAAACATTGATATTGGCCCCCACTTACATATTTCATGAAAATATAATCACTTACAAAGTTAATTTTAATGTAGAAATGTATGTATCCGTGCGTAAATATTACATTCTTTTTCTGGTATAATGTTAGGTTTAATTTTATTATACCTACGGGTCCAAAACGATTTTCACTTTGAACCGAATCGAGATAACACATTTTGGGGCATGATCATTCATTGTATAATCATCATATTGATTGTAATATTTATATTTATTACATGTGTTGATTATTGGTTTTGTTAATATATATTATGATCTGAACAAGAGTATCGTTTACCGGAAGAACGGAAAGACTATGAATATGTTAAAAATTATATTTATCAACCCCACTTTTTTCGTTTTAAAATTTCATGAATCGAAAAGGCACGTGAACGTGTTTAATGCATTGAGTATTTTTTGCGTAATTGTGAAGTTATCCTGATTTTCGCTTTATGTGGAAGTGCATATGATATCATACCCCAAATTCGTAGTTTGCACTAAAATCAGTAATGTGCCCGGCACGATTGTTTTACAAAATCAAGTATCCACAGGCGAATCGGGATTCTGGATGTTCTTTTCCCCCAATTTCTCAAGTTATCTGAATTACATTCTTACAATGCCAGATACCCAAAGTAATATTTTAAATCGGTAAGTCGTCACGTTATTTCGCATTTTGTTTTATTTATTTAACGTCGAAAATAATTAAAAGATATGTGACGTTCTAGGGGGAGAAGTGTATTCTGGACAAGTTTTCTTAAATTCTGGGATCGCTACCCTAATCCATATACTTGTTGAATTCTGAATGCAGATATAAATGGGCATTTCTGGCAAGAATTGATAAGAAAAATCGCTCCAGTGTTATAATAACTATAGTAAAGGCAAATCAGCTATAGATGTTGGTCATCCATCACCGTAACTTCGTGAAGGAATGGACTTTCTGTGTTAGAACATGGAGAATGATAATTTGAATAACTGTATTTCATGCAGAACTCTAGAAGACATGCACATGCAGTGAAGTTACATTTATATCCAAAAGCAACAAAAGGGGATTTTCTCAGCATTCGCACAAAGGGTGAGGGAAACTGGACGAAAAACCTGACAGACGGGCTCATTGACCCTGAAGCTGAGGTACAGTATTTGTTACAGCTTGTTTAGAATTACACAGTCGAAATGGTAATTTATACATTTAATATCATTGTTAAAATTAATCTTTTTGATGTTAGGTGTAGTTTCTAATTGTATAGAGACAGTTACGCAACAGAAAAGATTTCACTTGGCACATAAACGTGAATGTTGAATTTAATCGTTTAATACCGTCTGGCAATGTGTTATGAAATGATGTACATGTATTGTATGTGACTATTACTAGAACATTGACTATCGTTCCTTGTGACTACGCTCACAATGACACGTATCTATTAATTTTTAATGATGGCGTAAAAATGTTATAGTTCTTGTTTCGTATTTCTCTGAAATTTTCTCTTCTACTTAATTTTATATAAAGAGAAATGAAGAGTTTTGTTGTAGACGTCTGACTCTGTGTATGTGTAAAACATGTCAATCGACTATAGGAACCACTGAGTATAATAATGTGTATTATCGCCTGTTCTGTAATAATCGAGTCCACCGCATGTATTAAGCTCGATTAACAGTTAATTTAATTATTTTCTTCCGATGCAATGTAGCCTCGTGCTAATGCGGGAACTGCATTGCCCATCAGCTTTCATACGGATGTTACTTCGTTTCCTGCGTTCGCTTAGTGGTTTTTGCGTGTGAACTGGGAATATACGCGTCCGCAGCCCAAAACAACAGGGTGCGAGGAACTACATTCCTGGGCCCCCCCTTTTTCATTTTACTCTTTTATATTTTCATATGAAATTTTACTAGTAAATTTATAAAATATACTACAAAGAGAATTAAATTATAACTTTAAGGATTACTATTAATAAATTCGAATTGTTTTATGTTGAGCTATTTACAGGTTGCCAGATCTGGAGAGCCTCTTCCCCCAAATGTAATACAAATTCTCTGATGTACTGATTTTGAGAAAATAATTTAAATTATTGTGATTAATAACTCTGTTGTAGTAATTTGTAAAATGTGTTACTTATGCATAAAACAATAACGGTCCCTAATGACCTCAGATGCTTTCAAGGAGGTCTAAATAAATAGTATTGTAATAAATTGTTTGAGAAAATATGTTCTTAGGGATAAGTGTTTTTATTCTGAAGATATTTGCGATCGCATAGTGATCATCACATCTACTTGCAACGTCTGGGGCGGAAAACGTAAGTTCTGAACAAAGCAGATATAATCATAACTAACTACCCATTACTAACAGATAATCATAACTCATATAATACGCAAACTTTTTTCCAATTATAGAGGGCCTCGAAATGAAAATGAACCTTCAATAAAATTATATGTAAAATTGGGTTTATCACGAACATTCATTAGGAATTAATCTCTTTTCTATTGAAGCACTATCTATAACCGTTAGTATGTTTTTTCTGTAATAAAAGTCTTATTTATCCATTCTTTGTCTCCTGTTGTTTATGTATGGGAGCTGCCAGCGAATTTTCCGCTCTGAAATTACGTCGCGTGCCCGCCGCAGCTGCGATCTTCACAGGCCGTGCCGCCGGGGCAAGGGCTTGAATACGACTGCCGGCCGGAGGAAAACCATGCTCGCCATCGAACAATTATTATGAAATCTTATAGATCATTTTTTTATGAGTAACATGGGAATCATTACATAAGTTTTGAAAATCCACTTTAATAATTTAAAAAAAATAATGTGTAAATACGTTTTTTGAAATACTTTGGTGAAATGGACAAAATAAGCTAGACTTCCGCTTAACGACACGCATGAAATGAAAGTACGTTTACCGTTAAATCGAAAATTATGCTTTACCGCTAAATGGATGCCTTGAGAAATCCAAATCTGCCGTATGATACATATGAAAACCAAATTCAAAACAGAATATATAAAATAAGCAGAATATTTAAAATAAATAAACAGAATGTTTAAAATAAATGAATAAAACTGTAATATAAACTCTGGCGAAGAATTTCTAAATATTTTCGACCATGCGTTGTTCGAAATGTCCTTTTTCATGTACTGAGTATTTCTTAAGTACTGAGTATTTATTCAAAGTTTATATTACAGTTCTAAATACACTACTCTTTCCGTGCCAATAAACAATTTTAACAATTAATAATTGTGTAATAATATTCCATTTTTAAGCATTTGTAATATTGTTTAAAGTGAGTGAGGGGGGATTTTTGTATAGGATGCCCAATTACATAAATAAAAATATGAAAAGAGATTCGATGCCCATTTAAATATTGCCGATACCAAATCTCTTCATTGGCATTCTTATGCATTGAATACAAGTCACTTCAGTCTAAAGATACTCGTACTTCGCTGAGGAACAATCCTATTGATTCAACTAAAGGGGCTATTTCTGTCTCTATGCACCTTGAAACATGTAATAGTCAAGAAAGAGCCAGGGTTATTTCTGTTCCCGGGCGAGGAACATTCTCGTGGAAAGAACACCTGCATTTTTTGAGATCATGGAAATATTTCAATGCATGAAAGCGTTCACGAGATCGGCAGATCTGCGTCGTTTAAGTTGAAAAACATCGCATCAATATTTCGATATAAAGCGTTTTAGAACAGAAATATACTTGACACCACATTAATCTTGTAGCAGAGAGGGACTTTAACCAATTTAAAATATTGTTCCCAGTTCTGTTGCGGAAAGAAAATTGCATCCAAAACAACATTCCGTTTGCTTTCGTCTCCATGCGAATATTCATTCCGCACATGAATTTTTGAGAAGCACGTCGCGGTTCCTTTCACCTTCTCTGCCGGGTGGAGGCAGACATGAGCTTGACGCCCGGCGTGGCATCGCGCCTCTTTGACGTCGTCGTGGGCGCCGTGGGAGCGGCGGTGACGGGGTGGCGACGGGAGAGGGAGCGGGTCGATGGTGGCGACGGGGGCGTAGCGATAACAACAGGGGCGGGGGCGACGGAGGAATGGCGTCGGAGGGGGACGGGGGCGACGGAGGAAGGGCGTCGGAGGGGGCGGGCGACGGGGGAGGGAGCGACGGAGGGGCGGGGGCGACGGAGGGGCGGGGGCGACGGAGGGGCGGGGGCGACGGAGGGGCGGGGGCGACG